>BQNB010033950.1:0-51949 GCA_026074375.1 Tanacetum coccineum
CCATTTGTGGTTTCGGTTAAGGCTTATTCGATTTTTTTTGGCTTATTGGTTCGAGCTTATGGCTTTTTGTGGTTTCGACATATATTTTGGCTTATTAGCTTATTTGGTTTAGCTTATAGCTTATTTTGATTTTGGCTTATTCGAGTTCGACTTATATATTGAGCTTATGGCTTATTTTGGTTTCGACTTATATATTGAGCTTATGGCATATTTTGGTTTCGGCTTATATATTGAGCTTATGGCTTATTTTGGTTTCGACTTATGTTTGGGCTTATGGTTTATTAGGTTTCGGCTTATATATTGGGCTTATGGTTTATTAGGTTTCGGCGGGGCTTATGGTTTATTGGGCTTATATATTTGGACTTTTATATAACTTGGACTTTGGTTTTGGGTTAGGCTTAAATATGTGAATAATGGATTTTTGGACTCAAAATTAGATTTCAAAAGTGGCAAGATAGACTTATGAAGGTTTTTTTTTGGGTAAAGGGTTACCCCGGTAAAGTATATTAATCACAAAAACGTTTAAGTACAATGGAATGCGGCTGAAATACCACATTAACCTCAAGCACAAGCTTGAACTACCGCTAACTCAAATGGGACATTCCCCAAATTCACTGATCACAAAAGTTTACAACACATTCTTGATCAGAAGGAATTAAATATGAGGCAACGTCGCTGGTTAGAGTTGCTGAGTGATTACGATTGCGAAATTCGTTATCACCCAGGGAAGGCGAATGTTGTTGCTGATGCTCTGAGTAGGAAGGAACGAGAATCACTAAGGGTTCGGACCTTAGTGATGACTATTGGCTTGGATCTTCCTAAACAAATCTTGAAAGCTCAGACTGAAGCACGAAAATCGGAGAACATCAAGAAGGAGGATGTTGGGGGTATATTGGTTGAGAATTTAAAAGATCCGGAGAAACTTAGAACGGAAAAGTTGGAAAACACGTACGGATGGAACTATGTGCTTAAATGGCAGGAGTTGGTTACCATGTTATGGTGATTTAAGGACTGTGATCTGCTCGAGTCCAAACGTCTAAATACTCTATTCATCTGGGTTGGACAGTATGTACCAGGATATGAAATAAAAACTATATTGGTGGCCAATATGAAAAGCTAATATCGCCACCTATGTTTGCAAAGTGTATGACCTGTGATAAGGGTCCAAGGCCGGACCATCGAGACCATGGGTTTGTTAGTACAACCCGAGGATACCCTCAATGGACGTGGGACTTATATCATGATGGATTTTGTCCGAAGCTTCTGAGTGCGTCAAAGGATATTGACCAATATTAGGGTGATCGTTGACCGACTTACAAAGTCTGCCATTTTTATGCCAATGAGGGAAACGGATCCTATGGATAAACTGGCAAGAATGTACCTAAAGGAGGTAGTCACGAAGCATGGAATACCTGTTTCAATTATTGTGACCATGACCTCGGTCGTCATCAATTTTTGGGGCACTCAGAAGGCTTTGGGTACAAGTTTAGATATGAGTACTGCATATCATCCGTAAACCGACGGACAAAGCGATAGAACCATCCAAACTCTCGAGGATATGCTACGTGCTTGCGTAATGGACATTTGGAAATGGTTGGGTTAAACATTTGCCATTGGTCGAGTTTTCATACAATAACAGTTATCATGCTAGCATTAAGGCTGCACCGTTTGAAGCACTTTATGGTCGAAAGTGTCGTTCACCCGTGTGTTGGGCCGAGGTTGGACAAGTTTAACTCACTGGTCCAGAATTAGTGCAAGAAACAACGGAGAGGATCATCCAAATTAAACAAAGGATTCAAACCGCTCGCGATCGACAAAAGAGCTACGCTGATTTAAAGCGTAAACCGATGGAGTTTCAAGTTGGAGATAAAGTTATGCTAAAGGTTTCGCCTTGGAAGAGGGTTTTTTTTCTTTTTTCTCTTCTACGTTTTGGCAAAGGGGGAAGAGTTAACCCCAGGATATGTCGAACACTTTCAAAGTGTGAAAAGGTTGGAGGTCGTTGCTTACAATGATTGAGCGTCTTAAGAGCTGAGTCAGGTGTCCACAATAAGTTTCATGTTTCCAACTTGAAGAAATGTTATTCTGACGATCCTTTAGTCGTTCCGTTGGAAGGACTGCAAGTGGATGACAAGCTTCATTTGTTAAAGAGCCTGTAGAAATCATGGATCGCGAAGTCAACATTGAGCCAGCCGTGTCCCATTGTCAAGGGGGGGGTTTCGATGAACACAAGGCGGGTCTGAGTTTATGTGGGAACGTGAAGATCAATTCAGGAAGAAATATCCACACCTCTTCACCAAGACTGCATCGTCGTCAAGTGCCGTATGATAAGCCTTGAGGACAAGGCTCATTTAACGGGGGAAGACTATAACACCTCGTGTTTTAGGTCATTGTACGACATTATGTAATCCACAATTTATTTTTAGGGTTTTACGCGTTTGCTCTTAAACCGTAAACGTTAAGTTAAATCGCGTAAACTAAAAATGATCATTCAATGTAAACGGGCATTAAACGATTAAACGTTTACATCAAGCAAGTGTTATATGATTATTATGAAGATAATTATCAACTTTGTTCATTTTATTTTTATTGGTTACGTAAAATGCTTACGTTTCGCGATAAAACGCGTTTCGGCATTCCCGGAAGCACCAAAAACTTAACAACGCTTAAACGAATACCCACGATTATACCCAATACACAAAATAATCAATATAACATCACATTAGAGCCGGATTCCAAAGGATAGGACCAAGAAAATATCTAGTGCAAAGTATCTTCCTTGAATTCATGGGATGATTCCATTTTGGGAACCAATCACTTAATATTGTAAGAACCCCACTCCCCCTATGGACTCTTTCAAATGAGTTGCAAGTACATGGTTATGTTTTCTTAGATATTTTCACTATAAAAGCTAGCAACTAACACATAGAGATCATATACTTCATTTCATTACTAGAGAAAAAAATCAAAACTCTCCCATTTTATTCCTAAAACCCCAGCATCAATTTATACAATAACCCATCTCCAATCTAGCTTGATTTTTTTATATACAAGCATACACACATCATATCTAAGGTATTCTAAGAAGGTTTCAAGAGTTGGTTAACCATTTGCAAGGAAGGAATCAAGAAAAGGAAGAAAGGGTTTACTTGGGAAAATTAGGGTTTTCACCTTATATTTTCAAGCCAAGGTTGTTAATCACAAGGGTGTGATTGTTATTCTCATCTCTACTCATCCACACAAGGTTATATATAAAGCTTAATCATTTCACTAATAGTTTTATGTGTTCATATGTATATATTTAGTAAATCACCATTTAGGGTACTTTTGAATATGTAAAATGGATTTTTACATATGATTAATGTTTTGTACACTTATTTACATGTCATATGGATGATAATATTATGTTAAAAGGAATATATAAGTGTTTTAACATGATGCTTAAGAGTAAACATATATATGAACAAATTAGGGTTTCTAAATGTTTTCTTATTAAATTAGATATGAAAGTATTGCAAGGACTTGTGCTCTTGATACTATGGACTCTCTCTTGGACAAAACATGACCTAATGGACCTAATATATGTAAGACATATTATATTAAGGGTTCTAAAGGGTTTGTAACAAAGTGGTAATGCTAAAAGGTCCTAAAAACAAGTTTTAAACACATTTTGGAAAAAATAAATATATTTAGGGCTTTTTGAATTCGAAATTTAAATATATGTTTTAGGGATTTTATAAAATACTACATGTACAAGGATTCGAGGGGTCATTTAAAGAACTCGAAAAACCGTTTAATACGAAGAAGGATACGCTATTTACAAGTTTACGATAGTTAATATTTTATAAAACAAATTTTATAAAAAGTACTATTAACCACAGTAACTTTATACTTTATAAACATCCATATTTGATAAAACTTTCAATTACGAGAACGTGCTCGAAAGAATCACTAAAAACGGAGCTATAACGAATAAGATACGACAAAAACGGGTTTTACGTTAATTAAAAGTATAAAAATAAATTTATAGCTGTTGTGAACAGTAAAAACACTATTCATCACAGAATCTCAAAAACCTAAAAATGTGATTTTATGATCACTCGTCTTAATACGAAAGCGTGGGCGTAAGAACGCAAGTAACGGCTTAAACGACAAAGTTATGTCATTTTTACTAACGGCGTAATTATAAACGTTTTTACTTTTTAATGACGATTTCACTTAAACAAATAGATGGTGATATAGCTATATAGATTATATATGTTATTAGTTATCGAAGTGCTATATTACTAGGGAATTTCATAATGAGGCTTCTTCAGATGGCGTATTGACGAGTTGTTGGATTTACGATTTAAAGTGTCCTAACTCCTCGTACGTCATGTCATGACCTCTTAAATTATGATAGCCCGAACGATAGTACGATGATAACTATATAGGATTATATACAGTTGTTGTTAGACAACGTACTTGAATACTGATTCGACTATATTAACAACCAAAAAAAAAAACCCCAAAAAAAAAAAAAAAAAAAAAAAAAAAAAAAAAAAAAAACAAAAAAAAAAAAATAAAAAAAAAAATGGTTGCATTCGAGCGTGTAGGCGTGCGTGTTTTTATTGGGATATTTTGTATCAGTTTTACTCACTCAGGTGAGTTCATAGTCCCATGTTATACAATTAATTGATTTACAGTTTTGGGGGTTGAGAAACTATGCATGTTTTTACAAATTGGATGCAAGTTAAATTTTTTCATGATTACGTGTTGCCTAAGTAGCGATAACCACTCTATGCCATGATTCATGAACTGTTAATTACTGGAATGTGAGCGCGAATGATTATTGATAGATCTATTTGGGATTGACCTCCCGTATCGGGTGACTGCTATCAATAGGTAACGAACGTTATATCATGTCGGATACTGGATGTTACGGGTTGAACATCATCACGGGCAATGTAGGCAATATTTATATATTGTATTCAATTATGTCGAGCTTCGGTGTCATGAGCTTAGGCAAACGTAATTGCATTTTGTGATGTCTGCATCTGTTGCATTATCACTGGGAAAGTCTTGCGGTCCTGCATATACATTTACATAAACCTATGAAATTCACCAACTTTATGTTGACGTTTTTAAATGCAATGTTTTTCAGGAGGTCATTAAGCACGAGGTGCGAAGGATACATTGGTGGTTATATTTTGAAGTCATGCATTAAGAGTTAGTCGCCATTACATTTTGTTATCTGTTATGCGACTGGAAATCTTTGTAATAATAAACAGTCAAACAAGTAAAGTTCAGGCTTTTGTTAACACATGCTTTATTAAATAAAATGTATCAGTTTTAAAACGACTTTTTTTGGTCGTTCTTATATATTATCTTGTGTTATTGATTGAGAAGTAACACCCCATGGGACCCTTATTCCGCTGACGACCCAATTTTGGGGGTGTTATTTGGTATTTCTTAGATTTTTCTGAGTCAACTTAGTCAGTGGCTTAGAAATCAAAGAAAATCCTTCAATAAACCTCCGATAATACCCAACCAATCCAAGAAATTGCCTTACCTCCGTTGGCGTCGTTGGTTCAACCCAACTCTTAATGGCTTCGATCTTGGCAGGATCAACATGAACACCACTACGATCAATCACATGACCTAGAAATTGTATCGAATCTAGCCAAAAATCACACTTCGAAAACTTAGCATACAATCTCTCTTTCTTCAGCAGCTCCAAAATAATCTTTAAATACTTTCTATGCTCTTCTTCGTCCTTGGAATAAATCAAAATATCATCAATGAGCACTATGACAAATTTATCAAGATATGGTTTGCATACTCGGTTCATCAAGTCCATAAACATAGCAGGCGCATTAGTCAATCCGAATAGCATCACTTGGAACTCAAAGTGACCATACCGAGTTCTAAATGCAGTAATCGGAATGTCTTCCTCTTTAATGCGTAACTGGTGATATCCTGATCGCAGATCGATCTTAGAATACACGCTAGAAACTTGTAGCTGATTAAATAAATAATCTATTCTCTGAAGAGGATAACGATTCTTGATAGTCAACTTGTTCAACTCGTGATAATCTATACACATCCTGAAAGATCTATCTTTCTTTTTCATAAACAACACCGGTGCTCCCCACGGTGATAAACTTGGACAAATAAAACCTTTCTCCAACAGCTCTTGTAATTGTACGACAGCTTTTCAACTCAGACGGTGCCCATTATATACTGTGAACGGTAAAGGTGCGGCCCCCGGTACTAGATCAATTCGAAAAACTCGACTTGCCTCGGTGGTGGTAGTCCTGACAGCTCCTTAAGAAACACCTTAGGAAAGTCATGAATTACAGGCACGTCTTCCATTCATTTCTCCTTCTATTTCTTCTTTGTAACGTGTGCCAAAAACAAATAACAGCCTTGCTCGACATACTTATGTGGGGGGGCCCTGTACACGAAATATATCTTCATCGAGATCCACCTTTGTCACCTTTAACTATCAACGTTTTATTCCCATACGGTATACGAACAACTTTCTCGCCACAGACGATAACGGCATCGTGCTTGACAAGCCAATCCATACCGATGATGACGTCAAACGTACCAAGCTCAATCGGCATAAGATCGATTTCAAAAATATGGTTCACTAAACTCAAAGTGCAACCTTTCAAAATAGTGTTCATACTAACTACCCTTCCGTCAGCTAACTCTACTTCATAACTATCCTCTATTTTAATCGGTTTGATATCGAGCAATGAACTAAATCTAGTGTTCACAAAACTCCTATCGGAACCCGCATTAAATAAAACAGAAGCATACCGATTAGTTAGCAGAAACGTACCAGTAACCACATTCGGACCTTTCGGCTCAGCGTCCTTAATAGCATAAGCTCGACCATGAACTTCTCCAACTTCTTCTTGCTTCACTTTCTTCGGACATCGGTTCCTAGTATGACCTTGCTCACCACATCATAACAAGTCCAAATAGGTGGTGTTAGCACCCCCTCCAGCATACACTTTTCTCCTACCAATTCCTTGCTTATGTCCAACTTTCCACACTTGTGACATTGATTGTACACTGACCAACGTGGCGGAGTAAAACAACGTTCATACAAAGGAAGCTTTCCATCAGTAGGAGGTAACCATGGCTCACGCATTTCCTTGCTTTTGGTTATTTAAAGTCTGACGAGAGTTATCCTTTTGATTTCCCTTACCACTACTATTTCCACTTGAAGGTTTTCCACTTTTCGCTTACTTTAAAACCTTTTTCCAAAATTCTTTCATTTCTAGCTTGCGACTTCTGCTCCATCAACTTATGAGCCATACGTATGGCTTCATTCAAATCAGCAGGCTTAGACGATGTCACTTCACCCTTGATGTTATCCGTTAAACCTCGAATATAAGCATCAACCTTCACTCTTTCAGGCTCTACCATTCTCGGACACATCAATGCAAGCTCGTTGAACCTCTGAGTATAAGCAACAATGTCATACTCCTTAATCTTCAAGTTCCACAACTCGTGCTCCATATTTTTCCCTCGTTGTATCTCTTCTATCAGACAAAACTCAGCAGTCATCAGTTGCTTCATCTTAGTCCAAGGCATTTGGTTCACAGTCTCCAAACCCATAGTTGCAACTTTAGTTTTGCACCATTCAAAGTGGTCTTTCATGTGCAGCAGCAACAAACTTTACCTTTTTACCCTCGGCACATTTATGATCTCGAAAACACTCTTGTTTCTCGAACCACCTTCGTAATTAAACAGCTCCTCATCCCACGAAAGCAGCAGGATTGCACATCATAACCCAGCAAAGTGCACTCACCGAACAGAAGGCTGCAGTGTATAAGACCTATAACTGGGACCTATACACTAGCATCGTTCCTAACGTTCGCTTGCCTTGCTCGGTCAGCAACAATAGCGACATCAACACTTTCCTTGATCATTCGGCGAATAGCAGCTTGAGTCATAGGTGCAGACTTTGAGGCCATGATTATGTCACGTCACACATAAAAAACAACTTGGCTAAATGCCCTAGGACCTCCTTTTATACACCAAGGAGTCCTAATGGGCTTACAATATATTCCTAAGACTTAGAATATTCTCTATGATCTATTCTATAAATAACTAATACTTATCACGTAAGTAATCTTGATCTTCAAACAATCTTTATCCTTTCTTCTGTCTTTATCCTTTCTCTAAAAGTTGAAACTCTTTCAGCAGTAGTAACTTATACATCAGCAATAGTAATATTCCAGCAATAGTAATATTCCAGCATTAGTAACTTTACTCTAGCAGTAGTAACAACATAGAATATTTTCCTTGAATTTCCTAAGCAGTAGTAACTTTAACTAACGGCATTAACTTCTTCACTAGCAGTCTTAACTTCTAGCAGTCTTAACTCTGAGCAGTCTTAATATTCATTAGCAGTACTAACTTGATCTTGAGCAGCAGTAACAAACAACATTAAGAGGACTTTAAATCCTAACATTCTGCATACGAAGAAGTATGGTGCTTAACCTTGATTCTTCCAATTCTTTCTTCAACTCCTTACACTCAGTTTTTTCTTCAGCATTACCAAGCTTTCTAACCAGATTCTCCATTGCAGCCATTCCTTCTTCCACACTAGATCGTAATTCATTACCCAAATCCAAAATTAGCTTACCATAATACTTATCCTTTGCCTTCCCCTTCTTTTCGACCAATGCATGCGCTGTCTCGCGACCACACAGTCGTCTTGAAAGAGAAGTCATTCGACCAAAAAGAGAGTTAATGTCCCTCCTCATGAACCCAGGTAAGAGACCATCACTGTCCTCTCTATGGAAGCTGGCAGTAGACGACTCACCTACCTCATAGACACTAGTAGGAATAGTCTCATCCTCAGGCTCAACCGTATCCTCAACCACAATCACATCTTTAGGCTCTGAATCAGAAGCAGGCGGCGGAGGGTTAAGAGGATCCGCCTCTACATAAGGAAATATCAGCTCTGGCTCATTTTCTTCTTCCTCAAATTCGTCTTCTTTTGGGTCTTCGTCTTCATCTTCTAAGATAGGTTCGAGAACAACATGAGCGTCATCATGTTGATTCGGCTCAACAACAGGTACGGTCATGATCATGATCGGGAGGAATCACATTCACCATGATAATCTATAAAATAACATATAATACTTACTTAATAGTGTATCACTTCTTATTATTATCGAAACACTATTATCAAAATAACAGTTCGCATAAAAGCGCAACAAACAAAAATTTACAATTCGCGACATTCTCAATCCGCATATATCTTAGTTATATTTCTAACATACATAATGGTAGTTATCATATAATCACATGACATTTTATGCATACAACACATGCACAAATGCACCAATACATAATATTTTATGCATCCAACACATGCATAAATATCTATACTTAACCAATCACACATATAATACATACATAAATATACTTACACGTAACAATTAATAAATGTACCTTACATGTAACCAATGGCAACGAGGAGTATCGGCGTGCGTGTAGAAGCGTCATAGTTTAGGTTTTTCAAAAGACTCAACCTAGTTCCTTACAATCTTAGACTCTTAACATTACTTTGATATCTAAAATGACTACAATCCAAGTTTTGAAAACAACCTAGTTCTCTACAACTGAAGCTCTTGATACCAATTTGTAACACCCGCCTCGAGGGGCATCGGATTATGCAGCGGAAATTAGCAATTTGGTGTTACTAAATAGCATCCGTCACTACGATAATAGAAAACGACTCAAATAAGACGTTTACCAAACATGTGTTCCATAATTATTCAGAGTTAAAAGTGCGTTTAGGTCCCACAGAATCATAACCACCGTCTATTACAAACCATGAAAAACAAATTGTTTTCAAATAAAAGACATTATTTTAAACACCACATGAGATATTGTTTTTGAAAGACCGGAACACACAAGAAGTCTTTCCATAAAATCCATCACCATACGCACGACACCTCCACGTCATCGTTGCCTTCAGCCTTGGTTACCTTGGATAGAACATGTTTAAAACGTCAACAACAAAGTTGAGTGAAATTCATAGAGTTTAAATTAATCAATAAGTAAAAACCTTTTAACACATTATTAGTTCTCGGGAAAATAAAGCAATAAATGCAATGTATAGCAACTTCTTTTCTTTCACGCAATAAGCTCATGACACCGAACATTAACCAAACATATGGTATTTCATATGCTAAAAGGTGCCCAAACAAGGTATTATTGTTATATACCTACTAATTTCTAATAACAAAATGTCCGTTTGACTGGGTGGTCACAAGGATTCAAACCCCGGACAGGGTTGTCAAACCCAATAGATTTATTTAATGCATTAGTGTTTACATCACAACAAGGCAATTAACGGTTCATGAAATAAGGGACTTTGACAATAGCAACTTATGCGGAAGAAATCTCATAATCAGGTCCAGCATACCATAAAATCATATGTGTTCGATTTATAAAACAAACATGTATCCCCCTTGCGGGTTTAAAAACATTTAAAAGAATTTAATGCGAAGCTATGAACTCACCTTAAGCAAATGATCCAAATCAATCAATCAACAAGCGCAATAAACTTCACGTCTCAACCGCGACCTATATAGTACATTTATAGCGACACGTGACTAAAAGTATAGCATATCATATATTGCATACTTACATATATATATATATATATATATATATATATATATAGAGTTAATTTCATAATTAGTCCCTAATGTTTGTCGGGTATAACGGATTTAGTCCCTCCGAAACTTTTTTAACGGCGTTACGCTTTGTTTACCATAAAGTTTCTATTTTTAGAAAATTGTCGAAAGTAAGGATAATATAATCAGAACTTTATATTTCATGATTAATTAACTAACATTAGGAACCCTTTGCTCATTATAAACCATATTCAAAAGTATACGCAAGTTTGACTTTTAAAAGTCAAACTTTGTAGTTGACTTTTACACCAAAAATTTCCAAACTTCATTTAGCCGTAAAATCTTCGTTATTAAGAGTTTCGCGATCCGTTCATATCAAAACGTTCGTAAAAACAAGCTCTATCATCTTATCAATCTCAAAATAGATTTCAAAAATTTCTCGACACGCTACGGGGCGGTCAAAATTTCTGGTCAAACTTAGTCAATGCAAAACCCTTTAAAATGACATTTTTGACTTAAACCCACTATCAAAATATGTTTAACTAGTCTATTTATTTATACTAAAACCATTAAACTTTAATTAATAATCAAACATACTTTTATAATTTTCGCACTTGAATCCTATACCACATAATATATAACACGTAATATCATCAAATTAATCATACAATAATATAACTAGAATACTCACAAAGCTATAAGAAAATTTTGTTTTGGCTTCCCCTTATGGTTCGAGTTTGGACGCAAACACAAACACCAAACCAAAACCTTTTCAACAAAACCCACATGCAAATAACACTAATCTAACCTCAATAAACATCCTTTTGAGATCAAAACTTCAAGAACTTAACCAAATCTAAAATTACCAAAATACTTATTGCATGTGTAATATTTTTAGAGGGATATGTAGGATTTGATCTATCTCAAACTTAGTCAATGCAAAACACTTTAAAATGACATTTTTGACTTAATCCCACTATCAAAATATGTTTACTAGTTTATTTATTTTATACTAAAACCATCAACTTTTAATTATGAATCATACATACTTTTAATAATTTTCGCATGATCCTATTCCACACAACTATAAAACACACAATATCATATAATTACTCATACAAGAAATATAACATTGAATACTCACAAAGCTATATTTTTTTTTGTGTTTTGGCTTCACCTGTGGTTCGAGTTCGGATTGCAATTACAAACACCAAACCAAAACCTTCTTCTAATAACCCACTTGCAAAAATAAAACTATTAAAACACTAATAAAACTCCCTTTGTTTAAGATCAAACTTAAGAACTGTCCAAATCTTAAATTACCAAAATACTTATTGCATGTGTAATATTTTTAGTGGGATATGTAGGATTTGATGAGAGGATTAAGAAAATATAATTAGATCGTATTTGCATGTAGAAATCGCCGTCGATGGTGGTGTGTTGGTAGTGGTGGTAGGACAGGTGAACATGGAGAGGGAGAGTTGACTCAAAAAAGTTTTCTAAATGAAATGTGTGTGTATGAGTTGGTATTTATAGAGGTATAGTTTGATCACTTACCACATTTAGTCCCTCCATCCTTCATAGTCCTCCAAATTTAGTACAAAATTATTTTTTTTGTTTTATAGTCGGCCAAAAAACTCGGATCACACCACATTCGTAAATATTTTTATTGCGTCCCACTAAATTTATTTTAAAACGTTTAATAAAATGTTGAATCACGTAAACCTTGATTCTTAGTCCGCTTTTTACAAAACACAGGAAAGCCATAAAATACAAAAATAAAATAATCACGCTCTCGGAGCAAAAATATAAATTTTTCTAACTTTCTCAGACGCTAAAAACAAATAGAAACTCAATCATGGCTTGTAACTTCCCAATAAATAGAAATTTTCACCAAACCTTATATAGCATACACGACTAAAATCATTATGTAGTAAACATATTGTCGTTAGCTCGGATAAATGTTGACCTGAAACTCGGGTTGTTACATAAGCATTCAGCTAAAGATTCCATAACTTATGTATCCAAGAAACAACAACAACAAGAATGGGATGCATGGGTAAAGGAAATAGTTATTGATGAAGATGAGGTGATTTCGAAAGATGAAACACCTGAGCTAATCACAGAAATTCAAGGTGTTGATAAACGTGTTCCAATTATCTATGATTATGTAATAATGAAGGCTACACTGAATGATGCGTTAAGTAATCAGTTTAAGAATGCAGAAGAGTATGCCTGTCATTTGGAACAAACAACAAACCTTATGGAGAATCATATAGTTTAGGAAAGCAGACAAGAGGATATAAGACGTCCAGTACCAAGACCTCTCATCTTCTTTAGACCACAAAGGAATCTAAATGAACTCATGGTATTTGGTATAATAAAGATTTGTTCTTTCTAAAGAATGGAAAGTACTGAGGTGAGAAGTATAGTCTTTCGCTCCTCAGACACATGTAGATACGATTTCCAAAGTTGATCTGGAAGAAAAGATGAATCGTTGGGTTTGAAAGAATTCAAGACTTTCAACGAAGATGACGGTTATCAATTCAACATTAGAAATATTCGTGGCATAAAAGAGTATACAAGAAAAATTAAAGAAGAGTCAGAAACAATCCAAAATACTATTTCTCAAATCACAGGATTACAGAAGTTGTCAGAATAACTACTAATCAACCACATGGTCTAGATTTCATGGAACGAATATTTTTGATGAGAGAAAATGATAAGCCGGGTAGTTTTTTTGAAGCTAACTTAAAGCATCTAAACAAAAATGATATTGAAGACTTGTATTATCTTTGCCGAAACAAGAAGGTCAATTATCGAGAACCCAAGTTGATGAATTCATTAATAACATTCATCAGAAGTCATGTGATCTGGGAGAGAGTTCATGATTTTTAGTTGGGAATCGAGAGTTATCAAATCAAGGTCAACTTAACCGCACCAACATTGACATTTCCAGGTATTGAAGCATATGAACCATACTCTATAGTTGACAAGCCATCTACAGGTTTGATTTATTTGAACAGCAAAGATGAAAAACGGGTTATGTACTTGACGGAGATTGTGAAGTTTTATGATGCTACACTGGAAAAGGTTTTAAAAGAGGTAAAGCTTAAGATCTTTCAATCAGAAACATGGAGAAAACCACCTTTGATTGGTGAATTAGATTGTGACATCTTTTAAGAGCATTTTCGAAAGTGAAAATTAACCAAACGCGATAAGTCAACGAGAGTATATGAGATGATGAGATCTTTTTGGTGCAATGGATGACCAATTCTACCGATGATGATGCGTATGTAATTATCAACCATTAGGGGGAGATTGTTAGAGTTCAATGGAAAAAGTTATAACACCTCGTATTTTAGGTCATTGTACGCGTTATGTAATTTAAATTTATTTTTAGGTGTTTTACGAGTTTACTTTTAAATCGTAATTCGTTAAGACTTAATCGAGTAACTAAAAATGATCATTCAATGTAATAAGGCAGTATACAAATATATTGTTTACATCAAGAATGTGTTATATTATTATTTATGTGATAATTATTATCATTGCACATTTTATTTTTATTAGTTACGTTATGTTGTTTACGTTTCGCGATATATTAGTTTAAGCCTTCCCGGAAGCCACGTTAACTTATCTACGCTTTCCATCAAATACACCTTAATTTATACCACTATACTTAAAGTTTATTTAATTCTATATAGTAGTTTTCACATTATACATATTCTTCATGAAGAATTCTAATCAAACTCTACCATGTGCAAGTTATTCTGTTTCTAAGTCTTATCTACATTATACTTCATATAATGCAAGTATACCTTTATATAAATGACTAAAAGAATATCCTAACCTTATTACCACATTTATAATTTCGTAGATAATGACTAGGAAGCCAAGATGAGACCAAGAACCATCACAAATTTTCATAGATGATCTAGCATGCACTTGATCTCATGATAGCTTTTCTTATCTAAGATACAGTCTAGCTTTTCTTCATGCATTCTTATCCTGCCAACCTAGGACATAAGAAATTATCTTCATGAGTCACCTAAGGTAGTATATATATGCATGCATAATGAGAGCTAGGGATCTCATACACTTCATTTCTTACAGAAAAATCACAAAACTTCTACTTTGTCTCTTACGCAACCCAAGGCTCAAAACCTTACAAAACCCAAAATCCATAGCTTGATTTTCTATCATTATACAAGCATACACACATCATATCTAAGGTATTCTAAGAAGGTTTCAAGAGTTGGTTAACCATTTGCAAGGAAGGAATCAAGAAAAGAAAGAAAGGGTTTACTTGGGAAAAATTAGGGTTTCATCCTAATTTTTTAAGCCAAGAGTTTAAATCACATGGGTGTGATTGTTTCTTTTACTCTATCATCCCACACAAGGTTATATCAAAAGCTTAATCATTTCATAACTAAGATTTTATATGTTCATATATTATATTTAGCTAAATCACCATCTAGGGTACTCTTGAATATGTAAAATAGATATTTATTTATGTGTTTATTGGTTATATGGACTATTAAGTCTATATGAATGGTAATATCTTGTTTAAAAAGGATGTATAAATGTTCTAACCATGTTGGTTAAAGTATTGACTTGTTTATGAGCAAATTAGGGTTTCTAAAGTTAACTTATATTATACAAGTGAAAATGGTAGTTAAACTGTTATCTCAAATACAGCTTGAGTAAGTATGATCTAATGGACTTTATATATGTAAAACATAAGATAGAAATATTGTGAAGTAATTGTAATAAGGTGTTGAAGCTTAATGATACAAAAATCAAGCTTAAAACATGTCTAAATCACAAAACCTCAAACTTTCTGTTTTGGTTCGATTTTGGAAGCAGCCATATTATGTTTTATAAAGATAGTACATCTCATAAGGATTCCAAAATGATAAGAAACTCGAAAAACGGACTTATAACGAGAAGATATGCTAGAGGCTACGGTTTACGACGCTAAATACTTTATAAAACAAATTTTATATAAAGTTACTATTCATGGCAGAAACTTATACCTTGTAAACATCAATAATATGATAAAACTTTTAATTACGAGAACGTGCTCGAAAGAATCGCTAAAAACGGAGCTATAACGAATAAGATACGACAAAAACGGGTTTTACGTTAATTAAAAGTATAAAAATAATTTTATAGCTGTTGTGAACAGTAAAAACACTATTCATCACAGAATCTCAAAAACTTAAAAAATATGTATTTTTTTGATCTCACCCGTCTTAAACGACAAGCGTGGGCGAAGAATCGCGAGAAACGGCTTTAAACGACAATGTTATGTCATTTTTGCTAAGGCGTAATTATAAACATTTTTTACTTTATAAATACGATTTCACATAAACGATTAGATGGTGATATAGCTATATAGAATATATTTGTTATTAGTTATCGAAGTGTATTTACTAGGAATTTCATAATGTGGCTCTTCGGTTGGAGTATTGACGTGTTGTTGGGATTTACGATTTAAATGTGTCCTAACTCCCTTTTGTTGTAATGTCATGACCTCTTAAATTATGATAGCCCGAACGATAGTACGATGATATCTCTATATAGGATTATATACAGTTGTTGTTAGATAACGTACTTGAATATTGATTGACCTATATTAACTAGGTTGCATTCGGGCGTTAGCGTGACGCATTTTTATTTAGGATATTTTGTTATCAGTTTACTCACTCAAGGTGAGTTCATAGCCCCATGTTTACGAATTATTGATTTACAGTTTTTGGGAGAGGTACATATGCATGTTTTACAAATTGGGCGCAAGTGTACTTTTATCTTGGATTTCGTGTTGCTAAGTAGCGATAACCGACTATGCTCATGAATCATGAACTGTTATTTACTGGAATGTGGCGCGCGAATGTTTAAGACTAGACTATTTGGATTGACTCACCGTTCGGGATGACTAGCTATAACTGGAAACGAATGTATATCATGTCGGATACTGGATGTTACAGTTGAACTTCATCACAGGGATTGTAGGCACCATTATATATATTGTATTCAATTATGTCGAGCTTCGGTGTCAAGGCTTATGCAAACATAAATGCATTTTGTGATGTTGCATCTGGTTGCATTATCACTGGGAAAGTTCTTGCGGTCCTGCATTATACATTTTAAATAACCTATGAATTCACCAACTTTATGTTGGACGTTTTTTTAATGCAGTGTTTTACAGGATGGTCTTTAAGCACGAGGTGCGAAGGATGTCATTCGGTGGTTATATTTTGAAGTCATGCATTAAAGATCTTAGTCGAATTACATTTTGTATATTGTTATGGGCTAGAAATCTTTGTAAATAATAAAAAGGGTAAACAAGGTAAAGCTTAGGCTTTGTAACACATACTTTATTCAATCCAATGTATCAGTTTTTAAATGACTTTTTTGGTGTTCTTATATTATCTTGTGTTATTGATCTAAAAAGTAACACGCCCCGGACCCTTATTCCGCTGCGACCCAATTTGGGGGTGTTACAAATTGGTATCAGAGCCAAGGTTATAGAGAACCAGGTCAAATGTTTTTGCTGGACTTTAACCGTTTTTCATAACATTGCATTTTTTACAAGGGGGTTTTCACGGGACATACTATACACAAATTGTGCTATTAGTCGGTTAGGCTAATGCATGCGATGATTGATTTATAATTGTTATGATATAAATGTATATTACTATAAGAGTCTTATATTAAATACTAATATAAGTTATGTTGGAGTTTCAGATTCGGTTATGTCAGATTCTAAGCATTCTACAGTTACATACACATCAGTATCAATTCCAGTTGGACGATTCAGACATGGGGTCAACCCGGGAGTTGAGGACACCCTCACCAGACTACATACCTGGCCCCAGATGGTGCCACCATCTCATGACTAAATTACTTGGCCCGACTGTTCCACACGCCTGACTACATACTGGCCCCGAGGCACCGCAGTCACCTCCCCCACGGACTTTGTTCATGAGCAATGTAACCTGAGTACATGCCTAGGTGATGAGATATTCCTGCCGAGGAGCAGCCACTACCTGCTGCTGCCTCACCCACTGCAGATTCACCAAGATATGTTCCTGAGTCTGATCCGGAGGAGGAGCCGGAGGAGGACGATGAGGATCCCGAGGAGGATCCAGCTGACTACCCTGCTGATAGGGAGGATGATGATGATGAGGATGAGGAAGAGGAGGAGGAGCACCCAGCTCCGGCCGACTCTGTCCCACCTGTACACCGTATGACCGCCAGGATATCTATCCGGGATGAGCCATCCATATCACTTCCTCCTAGGGAAGAGGTCGAGAGACTTCTTGCCTTAACCACCCCACCACCATCACCACTTACTCCACTATCATCTCCATTACCACAGATACCATCACCACCATTACCTATACCATCACCACCACCCAATAGCCCTACTCATATTGAGATTCCCGAGAGTTGTTTACCGCTTCGAAAGAGGGTGCGTTTTGCTTCTCCCACCCCTAGTCATGAGGTCGGGGAGAGTTCAGCAGTCGGTGCTGCTAGGCAGGACGGACCTGCCGTAGCTAGGGAAGACCCTTATTCCGTAGCAAGGGGAGACCTTTATGGATTCGTCGATATGGTAGATGTCGCTCCTGGACATCCGATGTCTAGGGAGTTAGACTATGGCATTACGGATACATGGGATGATCTGGTAGGAGCCATCGATGAGATTGCACCGACCACCGTAGAGGGGTGTCAATCTTGAGGGGTTTACAGATCATTCTCTACATTGTTGAGGCAGGAGATTACAATCAATGTATGGTATTATGGAGGACGCTCGAGGCATGGCCGGTCTCATTGAGAGGCCGAAGTCACTTGTTGTATGGGATTAGGCCTGTTATCGTTTGTTTAGAGTAATGATTGATAGAGAGAGGGACCTTAGATGGATCTGTGAGGCTTGGGGGAAAAATCTATCCATGGATGCTTGAGACTATTGCGACGTTAAGTTTTTATGTCAATTAACGTACTACGGTAATAGCGCAGAGTGCATTGATTTTAGAGTTACAGTCAGCAGAACACAGGAGACAAAGGGTGATTTCAGAGTTGTTGGCATCAGACCACAAGAGACAGGTTCAGTTGACTAAGACATTGAGGTTGCTGAAAGGACTACAGACACAGATGGTCGAGTTTCAGAGGCAGCATAGACCCGCAAAAGGTCCGGCACAGCCTGATGCACCAGGAGAGGCTTAGGGGGTAGCCAGTTCCTTGATTTGGTTTGGTAAGTAGCTTATGGCTATGCCGCCTAATTAAGTATTATGGGGTTATTCCGCTAGCAGATGTATAGATCTTTTGTTTTGTTTAGCTACCCAGTATAGGTCTTTTGTTCAGGTATTATCTATCTTGTATAGCATACTAAGTGTTACGGGTATATCCCGGCTAGTATGGCTTTAGGTTGTTTCTTTTGTCTTGTAACCTAAGTGTAGTAATCATCTTGTATTGAAATGAACATGTAATGTTTTTCCAAGTTTATATGAAATGGACGGTATTACGTTATCTATGAAATCGAATTTATTAAAATGAATGTCGATTTGGGTCCAACCTATCGGTTAATTTCAATAACAGTTGTACATTTCACTGTGTGATGTGATCTCGTTTTATTTAATGTGTATATGTTATGTCATAGTTATGATTTTATGAAATCTAACAGGTATTATGTTTTCTTGTGATTTAAAGAAAATGGCACCAAAGAGAAGGACCACGAGGTTAAACCCAGGTGCAATACCAACACCAGTCACAGACACTCATACCACTACATCCGTCACCAATGCCCAAATTCAGGCAATGATTAAAACGAAGGCGTTACTGCTTGCATGGCTAGCACGTGATTGATGCAAACAGGAATGGCGGTTGATAGCATACTTAGAACGGGTGCCAGAAGGTGTGCAGGTTGCTCGTGAATGCACCTACCCAGACTTCCTAAAATGCCAACCCTTAAACTTCAAGGGCAATGAGGATTTGTTTGGGACTCATCTCAGTGGTTCCGAGAAAAGATAGAGTCTGTTTACAGCATTAAGCAACTGTACAGTCAGGGCATGCCAAGTCAAATTTTGTTACATGTACACTGCAAGGAAATGCTCTTACATGGTGGAATTCCCATGTTAAGACCACTACTCCTGAAGCTGCCCATGCATGCCCATGGGAGGACCTTGTGAAAAAGATGAAGACAGACAAATACTGTCCAAGGGTTGTGAAATAAGAACTAGAGTTCGAAATGTGGAATTTGAAGGTGAAGGAGGGTTACGAGTGGATAACCTATAGCCCAACGTTTCCATGAACTGAGCGCACTAATGTTTGTGCGGGGGATGGATGTTTCCTGAAGAAGTAGACCAATTGAGATACTATGTCGGTGGCTTGACGACACGATCCATGGTAGTGTTGATGCAAACTAAGACAAAAAACATGCAGGAGGCCATGAGTTCGCACTGAAACTCTCACGGACATGAAGATCAACACTTGAGCTGAACGTTCAGGCTACAACAAAAGAAAGTCTGATGACACCGCCAGGAAACCAACCAGAATCAGCAACCAAACAAGAGACAAAACACTGGAAGAGCTTATGCCGCAGGAAATGGTGACAGGAGACCATACGGAGGGCCTAGACCTCTGTGTCCCAAATGTAATTATCACCATGATGGTCCTTGTGCTCCCAAATGCCACAAGTGCAACCGATTTGGATTCAGGTAATCTCATGAATGAAGGGAGTACCCCAAATGTCAAACACTAGGGCTAAATAAGGGGCCTGTTGTTGAAATGTTGGTGATCATGGGCATTTCAAGTAGGATTGCCCACAAAATTGAAGAACAACAAACAACGAGGGGTAATCAGGTTTGGAAATGCCAAGGCCTCGGGCAAAGGTGTCAAGGTGTATGCCGTGGGCAATGCAGGGGTAAACGAACAACAATGTCATCACGGGTTACGTTTTCTTAAAACAACCGATTATGCATCTATTTTTATTTGATACTTAGGTGCCGATGGAGTTTTGTATCTACTGCATTTAGCTCTGAATTGTTATCACTCCACTGCATTTAGGATATGGATTATAATGTCGAACTAGCCGTACGGGCGTAATTGTTGGGGTAAACTATATTATTATGGGTTGTACGTTAAACTTCTTCTTAAATCATCCTTTCAACATAGACCTAATGCCCGTAGAACTAGGTAGTTTTGACGTGATAATTGGTATGGATTGGTTGGCAAAGTACCATGCCGTTATTGTCTGTGCGGAAAAGATCGTTCGTATTCCTTTTGGAGACGAAATTTTAATCGTTCGAGGTGACGGAAGCAGCAATAAACACGGGACCCGATTAAACATCATCTCGTGTACTAAGGCTCAAGAGTATTTAACGAAGGGATGTCACGTATTCTTAGCAAATATCACCGCAACCAAAGACGAAGACAAGTCAAAGGAGAAACGACTTGAAGATGTGCCAGTTGTTCAAGAATTTCCTGAAGTCTTTCCTGAGGACTTGCCGGGTATACCACCCACTCGACAAGTGGAGTTTCGAATCGATTTGGTACCTGGTGCTACACCTGTAGCACGGGCACCATATAGATTAGCACCGTCCGAAATGAAGGAGCTAGCGGAGCAACTACAGGAACTTACGGACAAAGGCTTCATAAGACCAAGTTCCTCACCCTGGGGAGCTCCGGTTCTGTTTGTAAAGAAGAAAGATGGGTCTTTCCGGATGTGCATCGATTACAGGGAATTGAACAAACTGACAGTGAAGAACCGCTACCTACTCCCAAGGATCGATGACCTATTCGACCAGCTACAAGGATCGAGTATTTATTCAAAGATCGATCTAAGGTCAGGGTATCACCAGTTGAGAGTTCAAGAAGAAGACATTCCCAAGACTGCATTCAGGACTCGATACGGTCACTATGAATTCCAAGTCATGTCTTTTGGTTTGACTAATGCACCGGCCGTGTTCATGGACCTTATGAACCGGGTGTGTAAACCGTATCTGGACAAGTTTGTAATTGTCTTCATCGATGACATTTTGATCTACTCCAAAAGTAAGAAGGAACATGAAGAACACCTTAGGCAGATCTTGAAATTGCTTAAGAAGGAAGAATTGTACGCCAAGTTCTCCAAGTGTGAATTCTGGATCTCCAGGGTACAATTCCTCGGTCACGTGATTGACTATCGAGGTATTCACGTTGACCCTACCAAGATTGAATCTATCAAAGATTGGGCGTCTCCTAAAACACCAACAGAGATTCGCCAATTTTTGGGCCTTGCCGGCTATTATAGAAGATTCATCAAAGGGTTTTCAAAGATCGCCAAGTCAATGACCAAACTAACCCAGAAAGGTGTCAAGTTTGATTGGGGCGATAAACAAGAAGCAGCTTTTCAACTGTTGAAGCAGAAGCTGTGCAGTGCACCAATCCTGGCCTTACCTGAGGGAAGCGAAGATTTCATCACATACTGTGATGCTTCAAAGAAGGGTTTGGGCGCTGTGTTGATGCAAAGAGAAAAGGTGATTTCTTATGCATCACGCTAGTTAAAAATTCATGAAAAGAACTATACGACTCATGATTTAGAACTTGGGGCGGTAGTGTTTGCTCTAAAGATTTAGAGGCACTATCTGTACGGAACCAAGTGCACGGTGTTCACTGATCACAAAAGTTTACAACACATTCTTGATCAGAAGGAATTAAATATGAGGCAACGTCGCTGGTTAGAGTTGCTGAGTGATTACGATTGCGAAATTCGTTACCACCCAGGAAAGGCGAATGTTGTTGCTGATGCTCTAAGCAGGGAGGAACAAGAACCACTAAGGGTTCGAGCCTTAGTGATGACTATTGGCTTGGATCTTCCTAAACAAATCTTAAAAGCTCAGACTAAAGCACGAAAGCCATAGAACATCAAGAAGGAGGATGTTGGGGGTATATTGGTTGAGAATTCAAAAGATCCGGAGAAACTTAGAACAGAAAAGTTAGAACCACGTGCGGATGGAATTATGTGCTTAAATGGCAGGAGTTGGTTACCATGTTATGGCGACTTAAGGACTATGATCATGCACGAGTCCCACAAGTCTAAATACTCTATTCATCCGGGTTCTGACAAGATGTACCAGGATATGAAGAAACTATACTGGTGGCCCAATATGAAAGCTAACATCGCCACCTATATTAGCAAATGTTTGACCTGTGCTAAGGTCAAGGCCGAACATCAGAGACCATCGGGTTTGTTAGTACAACCCGAGATACCTCAATGGAAGTGGGACAACATCACGATGGATTTTGTCACAAAGCTTCCTAAGTCGTCACAGGGTTATGACACTATTTGGGTGATCGTTGACCGACTTACAAAGTCTGCCATTTTTATGCCAATGAGAGAAACAGATCCTATGGATAAACTGGTAAGAATGTACCTAAAGGAGGTAGTTACGAAGCATGGAATACCTGTCTCAATTATATGTGATCCACTATTTATTTTTATGGTTTTACGCGTTTGCTTTAAATCGTAGCCGTTAAGTGAAATCGCGTAAACTAAAAATGATCATTCAATGTAAACGGGCATTAAACAATTAAATGTTTACATCAAGAAAGTGTTATATGATTATTTAGAGGATAATGATTAACATTGCACATTTTATTTTTATTGATTACGTTAAGTGGTTACGTTTCATGATAAAGTACGTTTAGGCCTTCCCGGAAACACGTTAACTTATCTACGCTTCATCAAATACCCAAAATTTGTACCTAATACTTAAAGTTTATTTAAAACTTCAAGTATTTATCACTTTATACATATTCCTCATGAAATAATTCAAATCAAACTCTACAATGTACAAGTTATACATTGTATTTAATCTATACTACATTTATCCTCAAAATAATACATTTATACACCAAATAAAGATCAAAGATATTTTCAAACCCCCCTCCTAGCATAAAAACATATACATGTATGACTAGGAGGCCAAGAGTCACCAAGAAGCTTCACAAAATATCTTCATAAAAGATCTTGCATCAGCTTGAACTCATGACTAGCCAAAACCTATCCAAGATAAGCTCCTAAGACTTCTAATCCTTGCCACCTTGCATGGCTTCAACTAGACATCATAATATCTTATAATATCTATCAAGTAGTATAAATAGGCATGCAAAGGTCATAGAAAACTCACACAAGACTTTTCTTTGCAAAAATCACAAAAATCAATCTCCTTGTCTCTCTTGCTAACCCATGGCTCAAAACCCTTATTTTGAGCAATCCATTGCTTGATTTTATATCATCATACAAGCATTCTCATATCATACATAAGGTATTCTAAGAAGAATTGAAGGGTTGGTTAAGCTTTGAAGAGGTTTTAGCAAGATTTTGCAAGATTAGGGTTTTATAAGGAAACTAGGGTTTTCAAGTGTGCTAGCTTTGGTTTTAATCTAAACAAGGGTTTAGATTGTGTTTTCTATCATCATTTTTCATCATAAGGTCCTCTTCAAACCTTTAGTTTGCTCTTAAACAGTAAACGTTAAGTTAAATCGCGTAAACTAAAAATGATCATTCAATATAAACGGACATTAAACAATTAAATGTTTACATCAAACAAATGTTATATGATTATTTAGAGGATAATTATTAACATTGCACATTTTATTTTTATTGGTTACGTTAAGTGTTTACGTTTCGCGATAAAGTACGTTTAAGCCTTCACGGGAAGCTCGTATTAAAATTATCTACGCTTCATCAAATACCCAAAATTTATACCCAATACTTAAAGTTTATTTAAAACTTCAAGTATTTATCACTTTATTCATATTCATTATGAAGGAATTCAAATTCATAACTTACATGTACAAAGTTATCTTTTTTTCTAAGTCTATACTACATTATACTTTATATAATGCAAGTATACATTATATAAATGATCAAATACATGTCTAACTTATACATATACATATATTTCTTGTATGTATGACTAGGAAGATAACATGAGACCAATGAAACTTCACAAATATCTCCATACATGCACCTTGCATCAACTTGATCTCATGACTAGCCATTCTTATCAAGATAACCTTCAACTTTCTTCAACAAGTCTTTCCACCTTGCATGAATCAACTAGATACCATAATATCTCATAATATCTATCAAGTAGTATAAATAGGCATGCAAGGGTCTTAGAAAACTCACACAAGACATTTCCTTTGCTAAAAAAATCACAAAATCTTCATTTGTCCTCTGCTAGAGCCACGGCTCAAAACCTCCCAAAACTAATCATAGTTGAATTTCTTTCATTATACAAGCATACACACATATATCTAAGGTATTCTAAAAGGTGAGTTTCAAGAGTTGGTTAACCATTTGCAAGGAAAGAATCAAGAAAAGGAAGAAAGGGTTTACTTGGGAAAATTTGGTTTTCACACTTTTATTTTCAAGCCAAGGTTGGTTAAATCACAAGGGGTGTGATTGTTATTCTCTTCTCTTACTCATCACACAAGGTTATATATAAAGCTTAATCATTTCATAACTAAGATTTTATGTGTTCATATGCTTTATTTAGCTAAATCACCATTTAGGGTACTTTCGAATATGTAAAATAGATTTTTACATAATGGATTAATGTTTAGTACACTTATTTACATGTCTTTATGGGATGATAATATTATGTTAAAAAGGAATGTCCTAAGTGTTTTAACATGAATGTTAGAGTCAAACATATATTATGAACAAATTAGGGTTTCTAAAAGTTTTCTTATTAAATTAGATGTGAAAGTATTGCAAGACTTGTGGCTCTGATATATGGCTCTCTTGGACAAAGATGACCTAATGGACCTAATATATGTAAGACATGTTATTAAGGGTTCATAATGGGTTTGTAAACAAAGTGGTAAAGCTAAAAAGTCCTAAAAAACATGTTTTTAAACACATTTTTGAAAAAAAATATTTAGGGATGTTTGTTAATTCAAAATTTACTCATATAGTTTTATGATTTTATAAAATACTTACTATGTCACAAGGATCGAAGGGTCATAAGGAACTCGAAAAAACCCGATTAATAACGAAGAAGATACGCTATTTACAAGTTTACGACTAGTAATACTTTTTTAAAATAATTTTTATAAAAAGTTACTCTTCACCACAGAAAACTTATACCTTTATAAATATCAATAATATGATAAAACTTTAATTACAAGAACGTGTTCGAAAGATCGCTTAAAAACGGGCTTATAACGAATATAAGATACGGCCAAAAATGGGTTTTACGTTAATTAAAGTATAAAAACGATTATATAGCTGTTATGAAACTGTAAAAAAACACTATTAATATTAGAATCTCAAAAACCTAAAATGTGGATTTTATGATTAATCGTCTTAATACGAAAGCCGTGGGTGTAAGAAATCGCGTGAAATGGAGAAACGGGCTTAAAACGACAAAGTTATGTCATTTTTACTAAAGGCGTAATTATAAACGTTTTTACTTTATAATGACGATTTTACTTAAACAAATAGATGGTGATATAGCTATATAGTTATATATATATATATATATATATATATATATATATATATATATATATATATATATATATATACACATATATACATACATATATACATACATATATACATATATATATATATATATATATATATATGTTATTAGTTATCAAAGTGCTATATTACTAGGGAATTTCATAATGAGGCTTCTTCGGATGGCGTATTGACGAGTTGTTGGATTTACGATTTAAAGTGTCCTAACTCCTCGTACGTCATGTCATGACCTCTTCAATTATGATAGCCCGAACGATAGTACGATGATAACTATATAGGATTATATGCAGTTGTTGTTAGACAACATACTTGATTACTGATTCGACCTATATTAACTAGGTTGCATTCGAGCGTTAGCGTGACGCGTTTTTACTTGGGATATTTTGTTATCAGCTTACTCACTCAAGGTGAGTTCATAGCCCCATGTTTTACAATTATTAAATTACAAGTTTTTGGGGTGAGAAACATATGCATGTTTTACAAATTGGACGCAAGTGTACATTTTATCATGATTACGTTTTGCCTAAGTAGCGATAACCCACTATGCCCATGAATCATGAACTGTCAATTACTGGAATGTGAGCGTGAATGATTATAGATAGATCTATTTGGGATTGACCTCCCCGTTCGGGTGACTAGCTATCACTGGAAACGAACGTATATCATGTCGGATACTGGATGTTACGGGTTGAACATCATCACGGGCAATGTAGGCAATATTTATATATTGTATTCAATTATGTCGAGCTTCGGTGTCATGAGCTTAGGTAAACGTAATTACATTTTGTGATGTCTGCATCTGTTGCATTATCACTAGGAAAGTCTTGCGGTCCTGCATATACATTTACATAAACCTATGAAATTCACCAACTTTATGTTGACGTTTTTAAATGCAATGTTTTTCAGGTCATTAAGCACGAGTTGCGAGGATATATTGGTGGTTATATTATGAAGTCATGCATTAAAGATTTAGTCGCATTACATTTTGTGTATCTGTTATGGGCTGGAAATCTTTGTAATAATAACAAGTAAACAAGAAAAGCTGCGGGCTTTTGTAACACATACTTTATTAAATCCAATGTATCAGTTTTAAACGACTTTTTGGTCGTTCTTATATTATCTTGTGTTGTTGATCTGAGAAGTAACACGCCTCAGACCCTTATTCCGCTGCGACCCAATTTGGGGGTGTTACAGCATGTGCTAGTCTTTCTTTCAAGACTTCAAGAGGAGGATTTTGTAACGTATTTTGGTTAGAGTGGTGTTTGTTGAGATGTTCTTGAATGATTTTTCTTTTGAGTGTAGGTCTGGAGTCATTGGATAAACTTGACATTTCTTTGTGGTAAATGAGATTGAATTGTGAAAAATGAGATTGTTATATATAGAGGGTTTGGTGTAGGCTTTGGCATGAAGGTTCTTGGACTATATGGGGAATGTATTTTACCCTAAGGATCAAAATCTATAGTAGAAAGTAATAAAAATGAGGGCAAAGTCTGGCTTTAGGAGTTTATACGGATCCACCATTATTACACACGGGTTTAGGATTCCTAGATTCGTGGATCCGTGACATGGTCAAAGCTGACCTGGAAAGGCTAAAGCCCCCCCCAAAACCTAAGGTATATTAAATTTAAGCAACTAAAGCATACATAAAATCCATAATATAGCATAGTTGTGCACATAATTAAGGCAAGCATTCAAGCATAATGACGTCCTAGGATAATTATCCATGATTCCTAATTAGTACACTACCATTCATTCGTCAATGTGTCTTGTTGATAATATTCTAGCAAGGGAGTTGATTGATTAGTACTTTCAGCTGATGAAGGCGAACTAGGCATTAGTGATTTTGCTTCTTCGTCTTTTGCTTTTTCCTTCCCATTTTTGCTATTGATGGAATTCATCACGCGATGGTGTAGAACAAAATGTAGTTTGGAATGAGGACGAAACAACTTTGGATATTTTACAAAAACATGCTTGTAAATACGTGTAAGAAGTAAGCAATATGGCAAAAGACACTCAACTCGATTTTTGACACTTTTAATCTTGTACATAATGTAGTATGCAATATTGAACTTTTGACAAGTTTGGAGGTGATAAAGCATGATGGCAGAGCACGCATCTATGGAGTTCTTGTAAGTGTCGATACAAATGACATTCTCACGAAGGATAAGTTCTCAGTCCTTAACATTGGGAAGGAGTTCATCTCGGTGAATGATACTCGGGTTAGAGTGATTTTGACCAAATTGAGGATTGGAGATATTGTTTTTTACGTCAAAGACGTTTGGAATGAGACTTTAATAGAAGATGTGTTTTTCTTAAGTTGGAGTGTGAAGATCAAATGAACTTTCTTTAGAGAAAATGCAAGTTCTTTCACAAGGAATTTGTAGAATTTCTCCAAATTTTTTGAGGGTCGTGACAAAGATTTTGTCTCTAATGGTAAAACCAATAGAGAGAGACATATCATTCACATTGCGAATGAGTTGAAATTTTCGATAAAACTCAATGATGAAACGAGGGCAAATTTGACCATTCAAAGTTAGGAGACAATCGAATTGGATGGTTTTGAATCGTTCGACTATGTCGTTTCCAAAGATGACAACATGTCTTCCTTCATGGATAAAACGATTTTGAAGAACTTTGAAAGAGTTTTTGACATTGTTTGGGATGTAGTTTAGACGATGAATTTTGGGTATGTAGGTTTTGGTTCTTTTGTAGTCGGGTTTCATCATTCCAAGCATAATTAGACTTATAAATTAGTAAGTATAATTAATAATTTGTTATGAATATTTATTAGTAATGATTGTACACATTTATACCCCTAACTAGTAACCTACACCTTTATGATTGGTCTTGTAACCTCTACCATTTTGATTAGTCTTGTAACTCCTTATATTGTACTTAATACAAATGATATTGAGGTCCTTATAAACAGAGGTACTTAATGTAATGTGAGACACACCAATAATAAGTTCTATCTTCTTCTTTCATACTCTTGCTTATTATTCTTATTTTGCTATTAGGCTCATTGTTTTACAACACGTTATCAGCACGCTCTAAATTTAATTTTGGGTCTCAAAGTTGTTGATTTGTTAGTGACAAATGGGACGATATACAATAGCAGCGATGACTCTTTTCTTGCTTTTGGCGATTCTTTTGTTCAGGTATGCTTGAATGTTTATATATTTGATCCTAATGAGAATATTTGGAATCGATTGGTCTATCATGTTGCATGCATGTCATAGACTCACTACCAATCATTGGTTTTACTATTAGGACAGACATTGTAATCGGAGCATTAGCAGCGTATATATATATATATATATATATATATATATGTATATATATATATATGTATATATATATATATATATGTATATATATATATATGTATATATATATATATGTATATATATATATATATATATATATATATATATATGTATGTATATGTATGTATATGTATGTATATGTATGTATATGTATGTATATGTATGTATATGTATGTATATGTATATATATGTATGTATATGTATGTATATATATATATGTAGGGATGAGTTCTAGAGAAAACCTCATCTTAGTAGAAAACCTAGAAAACAAAACTACAGGGTAGATCTTGTAAACATTCAAACCTTAAGGTAAATTTAAAAAAAATAACTTTATTTAATTATATGTAATTATATAATTTAATACATATTTTTTAAATATTAAAAAAAATTCGAATTTTTTTTTTCAAAAAATATTTTCTTCGAAAAAAAAAATCGATATTTTTGAAAGTTCGAAATTTTGAAAAAATTAATCGAAAATTTGAAAAAACAAAGTTCGAAAAATGGAAAACAAGTTCGAAAATATGAAAAAAAGTTTGAAAATTAAAAAAAAAGTTCGAAACTTTTTAAAAAAATCGATATTTTGAAAAAAAGTTCAAAATTTGGAAAACAAGTTCGAAAATATGAACAAAAATTTGAAAATTTGAAAAACAAGTTCAAAAATATGAAAAAAAGTTCAAAACTTATAAAAAATCGATATTTTGAAAAAAATACGAAAAAAAAATTTTCAGAAAAAAAAATCGATCTTTTTAAAAATTTGAAAAAAGATCGGAAATTTGAAAAAAGGTTCAAAAATTTGACAAAAAATCGATATTTTTTTTGAAAATTTGAAAAAAAGTTCGATAATTTGAAAAAAAGTTCGAAAATTAAAAAAAAAAGTTCGAAAATTTGAAAAAAACTTCGAAATTTTGAAAAAAAGTTAGAAAATTTGAAAAAAAAGTTGGAAAAATTGAAAAAAAGTTCGAAAATTTGAAAAAAAAAATTCAAGCATTTGAAAAAAAGTTCGAAAATATGAAAAAAAAGTTTGAAAATATAGTTTGAAAATTTGAAAAAAAGTTCGGAAATGTGAAAAAGTTTTAAAATTGGAAAAAAAGTTCGAAAATTTGAAAAAAAAGTTCGAAAATTTGAAAAAAAAAGTTCGAGTATTTGAAAAAAAGTTCGGAAATTTGAAAAAAGGTTTGAAAATTTGAAAACAAAGTTCGAAAATTATAAAAATAGTTCGAAAATTTGAAAAAAAGTTCGAAAATTTGAAAAAAAGTTCGAATTTTTTTTTAAAAAAAGTTCAAAAATTTGAAAAAAATCCGAAAATTTTAAAAAAACTTCGAAAATTTGAAAAAAAGTTCGAAAATTTGAAAAAAAAGTTCGAAAATATGAAAAAAAGTTTGAAAATTTGAAAAAAAGTTCGGAAATTTGAAAAAAAAAATTAAAATTAGAAAAAAAGTTCGAAAATTTTAAAAAAAAGTTCGAAAATTTTCAAAAAAATCGATTTTTTTGAAAATTTGAAAAGAAATTCGAACTTTTTTTAAAATATATATTACGGCATCTCTTAGTATGATAAGAGCATCATGTTAAGTTATGGAATTTGTTTGTTTTGTTTAGTGCATCCATTTGTATGAACATTAGGGCATCATTGTGTATGTTTCATCCAAAATATGTGTTAAGACATCTCTTAGTATGATAAGAGCATCATGTTAAGATAGTGCATCTGTTTGTTTTTTTAGTGCGTCTATTTGTATAAACATTAGGGCATTATTGTGTACGTTTAGGGCATGTATTTGTATGTTTTAGGGGTAACGTGTAATCAGAGTTAGTTATCGATTATTGTTATGATATGGGCATCTGTTAGTGTGAGGCATCAAACGAATTGTTACAACGTTTGTTTTGTATAATTAGTGCATCCAAAATATTTGTTACGACATCTCTTAGTATGATAAGAGCATCATGTTAAGTTAGGGCATCTGTTCATTTTGTTTAGTGCATCCATTTGTATGAACATTAGGGCATCAAATTTTTTGTTGGTTTTTTATTTTGGGGTGTTTAGGGCATCTATTTGTATGTTTAGGGTAATGTGTAATCATAATCAGTTATCGACTATTGTTATAATAAGGGCATCTGTTAGTATGATTAGGGCATCACACGAATTGTTACAACATTTGTATGTATAGTTAGTGCATCCAAAATATGTGTTACGACATCTCTTAGTAAGATAAGAGCATCATGTTAAGTTATGAAATTCTTCGTTTGTCGTTGTTTGGTTTAGTGCATCCTTTGGTATGAACTTTAGGGCTTCATGGTGTATGTTTCTTCCAATTTTTATGGTAAGACTGTCCTTCTTAGTATGTTAGAGCATCATGTTAGTTAGTGCTTCTGTTTGTTTTGTTTAGTGCGTCCATTTTGTTTAAGAATCATTAGGGAATCATTTGTATGCTTGCATCAACATTTGTGTTAAGGAATTCTTTTGTATAATAAGAGAGCATCATAGTTAAAGCAATAGGGGAATCTGTTTGTTTTGTTTAGTGCAATCCATTTGGTAAGTAAACATATAGGGCATCCATTTGTATGACATTAGGGCATTTATTTCATTGTTTTTGGGTTTACATGTAATGAGAATCAGTTATCGTTATTGTTATGATAAGGGAATCTGTTAGTTGTGTTAGGCATCACACGAATTGTTACAACGTTATTTGTATAATTAGTGCATCCAAAATATTTGTTACGGAATCTCTTAGTATGATAAGAGCATCATGTTAAGTTAGGGCATCTGTTTATTTTGTTTAGTGCATCCATTTGTATGAACATTATGGCATCATTGTGTATGTTTAGGGCATGTATTTGTTTGTTTAGGGTAACGTGTAATCATAATCAGTTATCGATTATTATTATGATAAGGGCAATCTGTTAGTTGATTAGGACATCACACGAATTGTTACAACGTTTGTTTGTATAATTAGTGCATCCAAAATATATGTTACGGCATCTCTTAGTATGATAAAGTGAATCTGTTATGACTAGGGTATCTGTTTAGTGTAGTTTTGGTTAGTGCATCTTTTTGTGGTACTTTTGGCGGGGGGGGGGGGGGGGGCATCATTGTGTAGGTTTGCATCCATATTATGTGTTACGTCATTCCTTAGTATGATAAGGTTGCATCAGGTTAGATAAAGGCATCTGTTTGTTTCTGTTTTAGTGCATCATTTGTTTTGGAACATTAGGGCATCATTGTGTATGTTTAGGGCATCTATTTATATGTTTAGGGTAATGTGTAATCATAATCATTTATCGATTATTGTAATGATAAGGCGTTGTTATGTATGATTAGGGCTTCACACGAATTGTTAGACGTTTGTTTGTATAATTAGTAGCATCCAAAAATATTTTTTTACGGAATCTCTTTTTATGATAAGGTGAATCATTTATAAGTTTAGGGCGGTCATTGTGTATGTTTAGTGCATCTTTTTGTATGAAACATTAGGCATCATTTTGTGTATGTATGCATCCAAAAAAATATGTGTTACGACATTTCTTAGTATGATAAGAGCATCATGTTAAGATAGGGCATCTATTTGTTTTGTTTAGTGCGTCCATTTGTATGAACATTAGGGCATCATTGTGTATGTTTAGGGCATCTATTTGTATGTTTAAGGTAACGTGTAATCATAATCATTTATCGATTATTTGTTATGATAAGGGCATCAGTTAGTATGATTAGGGCATCGAACAAAGTGGTACAACATTTCTTAATATAATAATACAACAATTAGTTTGTTTTCAACAGAGCCTTTTAGTATTCCTCAAACAGATGCACTAAAATGTCATTACTTATCTGAAAAAAAAGTAGAAAAAAAAAGTTTGTGAAAAAAAAAATTCGGAAAAAAAAATTTCAAAAAAAAATTTGAAAATTTTTTTTCGGAAAAATTTGTTTTTAAAATATCGATATTTTCAAATTTTCGAATCTTTTTTTCAAAATTTTGAACTTTTTTCAAATTTTCAAAAAAAAAATATCGATTTGTTTTTCAAATTTTCGAACTTTTTTTCAAATATTCGAAGTTTTTTTCAAAATTTTCAAACTTTTTTTTTTTTTCATTCTTTTGTTTTGAAAACTCCGATTTTTTTAATTTTTCGATAAGTTTAATACGTTTTTGAATTTTTTTTTAACTTTTTTTCAAATTTTCAAAAAAAATCGATTTGTTTTTTCAAATTTTCGATTTGAAAAATATCGATTTTTTTCAAATTTTTGAACTTTTTTTCAAAATTTCAAAAAAAATATCGATTTTTTTTCAAATTTTTGAACTTTTTTTTCAAATTTTCGAACTTTTTTTCAAAATTTTCGAACTTTTTTTCAAATTTTTGATTTGACAAATATCGATTTTTTTAAATTTTCGAAAATTTTCCAAATTTTCGAATTTTTTTTTCACTTTTTTAAACTTTTTTTCAAATTAAAAAAAAATATCGATTTGTTTTTTCAAATTTTCGAATTTTTTTTCCAATTTTCAAACTTTTTTTCAAATTTTCGAATTTATTTTCTAATTTTTAAACTTTTTTTCAAATTTTCTAAATTTCTTTTCCAGTTTTCCAACTTTTTTTTCGAATTTTCAAAAAATATCGATTTTTTTCAAATTTTCGAAATTATTTTTTTCCTAATTTTCGATTTTTTTCATATTTTTTAATTTTCAAATTTTAAATTTTCGAAATTTTTTTATAAATTTTTGAATTTTTTAAAATTAATAAAATTATATATTTATGTAAATATATAAAATTAAATGAAATACAATCTCACCCTTAAAGAATAAAGAAAATTACAAACAACCCCCTGTAGTTTAGTGTTAAAAAAAGGAAGGGGAGGAGACTTGATCCAAAGGTAATGGATGAGTTTTCTAGGTTTTCCACCGAGATGAGGTTTTCTCATGATCCCATCTCTATATATATATATATATATATATATATATATATATATATATATATATATATATATATATATATATATATTATTATATAATGTATTATATATTTATGTATGTATTCTATATATGTATTATATATATGTATATATATATAATGTTATATATATATATATATATATATGGTATATATATATATATTATATATATTATATATATATATATTATATATATATAAATACTAACTAACCTATAATATATATATTGTATATATATATATATATATATATATATATATATGTATGTGTATATATATATATGATCTAGTCACTTTACTCAGGTCACTAAATATTTGGAATTTCATATTGTTTTTTTAGTTTCAGTTTGATCTATTATACTTATATGTTGCGTCTATCTATGACATATCAATGTTATGTTTATATTTATGTCTGAAATATTATTGGTTTGATAAAATAAAGTATTCATATCAATTTACTCATTGTTAAGTTTCAAATGAACATGAATCACTTGCATAAAAAGAATTCTTGTCAATTGACATAAGTTAAAAAATAAATAAATGTTGTCAAACATTTTGTTTTAACCTTATGTCAAGAATCTTGATGCTAGACTAATGGATTATAAACATAGAATAAACTTACTAGTGGTTTTCGTGTATTCGATTGTTGATTAACGTATAATAGACATATTTTGGTTTGATATATTATAACAAAACTAGATTTTGATTCATATCATATTTTACACTAAGTGTAACGGTTGTGGTTAATAAGTTTGATGTTTTGATATTGTGCATTAAATATTCATTAAGCATCGACTATACGTCATGGGTATGTTATATGTCATGATTAGAATCATCATTAATATATTCATTTTTGTTAAAGCTTTTTTTATGGTCTATTACTAGGTCACTAATTTTATAGATAAATTTCATGGAGAGTTACAAATATAATAAATGTTAGTCAAAGAAACTATTATGCATCTATGTAATTTATCATCATTTAAGTCTTAAATTGGCATTGTATAAATGTTGTTTTATGAGGGTTATATATCAATGCTATTAGTTGTGTCACGATTTGAACTTTTATGAACAATATGATATACTTTTTTTTGCAAAGGTTATCCATATGGATGTTGAACAACATACTTAAAAATGTGTGTTTAAATCACTGACATTGATAATGGTTACTTTATCTAGTTTGTTACGATTTCACAAGCGTTACATATATAGATGTTAAGTGCACATACTATATAGCCATACCATCGGGTATGCAACATATTTAAAGTTGTCTTGTATTTATCTGATAATTAACGTACTATAATATGAAACGAACATACACAACTTTGACTTTATTGATTACTTATTTATAGAAATTGTGAACTATGTGTTTAGAAACATTTTAAATCGATATTTTCTTGTGACTAGTAAAAATGAGCTTATAGCGAAAAAAATGAGACCTCTCCGGTGTTAAGTGACATGCGATGATTATTGTCGTCATTGATCGAGTTAATGAACATAATTTGATTGATATATATGGACCGGCAATAAAGAGTAGATGTGTATATAAAGGATTTCATGTAAAATATAATTGTTATGTGAAAACTATGTATTTTATATATGTCAAAATTGGTGAACGTAGCTGCAATATCAATAATCAATTTCTTAAATGCCTTACACATGTGAAAATAGTCACTAACATATAATTAACAAAGTAAATAATGCATCTAGCAAACAAAGTTGTTTATTTGTGATAATTTTACCATAATGTTTTGGTGCCGTATAGGAATAGACATAGATAATATCACCTATTGTTGCAAGATTTTAAATTGATGAATAAACTCAACTATATGGTTACTTAGTAATTCGTTTATGTGAAGATAAGGTTACTAATAAAGATATTTTTGATAGTAAATTGATGCTTATTGTTGATAGAAGAAATAGTATTAAATCGATCTAATTAGATAAACGAAAAACTAAGATATCTTGACTTTAATTATGTCATTGAGTTTGTGATATATGTGAGCATCATTATGTGGTTTTATTTGCTTACGAGACCCTTTATTGAATGGTTAGTGATATATGTATGTTTCGGAAATATGTAACTTCACAAGTACAAAAGATGTGTTTCTTGTTTGATAATGGTATAGGCTAATGCGCATATTATACTAAACTATCTTGAAACTATAAAAGTGCTTTATATCGAACAATGTGAAAGTCATAAAAGTGCTTATATAAATTTGATTTGATATATAAAAGTATAAATGTGATGATGTATTTGTTTCACCATATTATTCGACTTTAACATAAAGTCAAATGTAATTGAATCACATGTGGTCATAAACTAGTTGTTTATGTGCCAAAATTTTGCATTAGTAAAGTGCGATTGAAGTACAAAAATGGTCATAAACAATAAGTTTATGTTGCAAGATTATTGTATTATGTGGCATGACCGGTTAGACCATCCCGATTCAATGATGATGCGAAATATATAGAAGAATGATATGTTTCTTCATAGATAAATTTGATTGTTCTCGATGAAAGTTTTCATCTATCACCACCAAATTATAGTAAGGATTTTCTCCTATAATGTTTTGGAAAGAATATACAAGGGATGTATGTAGGCCTATACGTTCGCCATGTGGATGATTTTGAATTTTGAAATCGATGAATCATCAAAATGATCATTAAATACGCGAATTAAAGTTAGCGTGATTAGTGGCTCGACTAATAAAATGCGAGCACGGTTTTTAAATTATATAATTGAGAATGGTGGTGAATACTTCCAAGTTATGGTCGATTATTGGAAAAAGTGTTGAACTTAAAAATAGTCCATGTTCATACACGAATTGCTTTTGTTGAAACGTTTATAAAACGTCTTCAATTGATTGTAAAGCCAATAACTATGAGAACAAATTTATAAGTTTTATGGGGCATTTGTTTTTAAAAGATAGAACATAAATTCGCATCATGCCAACAATCTATAATGAATCCTTCCCATTAGAATAGTTTTGGTCACAAACCATATAATTTCCATATGAGATATTGTAATTGTGCAATATAAAGTAAGTCCACCACAACGCACAAAATGGGATGTTGAAAGTGATAATTCATTCAAGGGGAGAATGTAACAACCCGAGTTTCACGACGCGTATGACGATCGCGAGTTCGACGTCATTATTATTATTTTATGAATTTTCGTAAGCGAACGTTGATATTTAAAATTTTATTTGTCGTGAATAATTATTCTCGTATTTTAATACGGACGAAAATTAAAAATACTTATTTTTGACATTTCGCGAGTCGATGTTTGACCACGCGCTCGTTAATGGTTTTGAGCAACGTAAAAATTTACGACGCGTCTCGTTATTATTTTTAAGATCGTAAATTTATTAATTCTTTACGAATGTCGTCTTTTGTTCCTTGTCTTGAGCCGGATTCGCGTTTTAAAATGTACACATTTTATTAAATGCTTAAACCAAGAAAAATGTAACGGAAATAAAAATAGTTTCAGAAGTATAATCCCGAGCCATGATTGTTGTTTTAAATTAAGTAAAAGTATGGTGTGTCAAAAAATCTAATAATAGAAAAGAGGGAAGGACTTGTTTTGCCAAATGACCAAAGTGATTTCCTATAAATAAGACCTAAACACACACATTTCAACTTTTACCAAAAATCATTTTCTCTCCCCCTTCCCCACCATGGCAGCCGGCCACCATCAATCCACCACCAACGGAAAAGTTTTCCGGTCACCAGAAACCGCCGCGTCGTCGGAAAAAGTCACATGCATTCCGATCAACCTATATTTTTTGAATCCTCTCTTCATTTCCTACACATCTACGCAATAAAATAACACATGCAATGAGTATTTTATGAGTTAGAGCCCGGGTTAGTTTCAAATAATTTCGAGTTGAAGGATGGTTTAAAATGGTTAGATAAATAAGTTTTGGAAGTTGGTTTAATTGGGAAAGGTTCGGTTTTGGTATTTTGGGTGGTTCGAACCACGACTCAAGGAACAAAGAGGACGAGACGAGTTTTGTTTGAGTCCGATCTTGCTTTATATAGCCTTGTGAGCATCCTCTTTTATATTTACTTCGTTTGTTTCGCTTATTTGATTTGATTATATTAGTTGCATGTGATGAAATCAATATGATCTTGCATCGATTAGTTAGATTTGGTTATTAGATGATTGAGCGAGTTGAGTATAGTTTATAGACCATTTTGGATATATTGTGAATGAGTTTTAAAAGTCAACGGGTTGGTATAAGACTTGTTGAATGCTTATTAAAAATAATAATCATTAGTAATATTACAAGTATAACATTTTGAGACTTAACAAATTTTTATAAACAAGGACGTTACTAAAAATAGTAACTTTTAGTTTAACGAAGTATGAATTTCCAAAAGGGAAGGATAATCGTGAAATTGCTAAACACAAGAGTGTGAATAAGATAATAAGTATTAAAATATACTTAGACATTTTGAACTTACTAAAAATTGTAACTTTTCGAAAATAGTAACTTTCCAAAAATAAAAAGTTTTCGATTAAATGACATATAGCATAAATGAAAGAATGATCATAACCTAATATTGTGGGGTTTTAGGATCTAAGGCGCAAGTGAATTTCTCATCAAATGTATGATTATATATATATATATATATATATATATATATATATATACTAGGATTTCTTTTTGGCCGTGCTAAGCACAGCCCAAGATGGTTACATGTTTGTTCCTTATACTTCGGTAAATGTATAGAAAAATGAGTTCTCAATTTTACGGCATCCAAGTTGTGTTTACAGTGCCAATCAAAGTAAACATTGCATACTATGTGTGTGGGGGTTAGCCTTAGAAAAAATACACACAATTTTAATAACTGATTTTATAATAGTATACGTGGCTAAACTCACATCTTTCCCTTTCACTTGCCACAAAATGTAAACCGAGACAATTAAGTACCGTTGAGCATCATGAGAGAGTGTTTGAAAGCTTTTAAAAGAAGCTTAGAATGATTAGCACTAACTCATTTTTTAGTAGATTTACCATGGAGTTGTATTTACCAAATTTTGAAAATGGTTAGCACTTTTATATAGGCATCTGGGCTTTGTTAGTGTATTTAGATAATACAAAAAGTTCATGGTCCCTAAATAAGCTTCCAAAACACCACCTTAATTAGTTGGTTTCTAAAGAAAAAACAATACTTTAATTTGTTTGTGATCGTTATGTTTTTTGGTTGCCTATAAATTCATGGTATTATAATTTAGATAGGTATTTTAACATTAGAATGTGATATTATACACTAATCTAGCTTGGTAAAGCAAAATAGTACATTGCTCTTAACAAAAAACACATGCAAAGTTACGCTTAACAATATGCACACGTACTAATGTAACAAATTGCTTAGGTTTGTTGGGTTTTACAATCTAATTAACCATATTAATTAACACGAGTACGCAGCGGAATAAAGATAACATGTAGAATACATTAATTAACAAGAATAGAAGAAGTATACCTTTTAGCACGAAACAATACACCGTTTAAAGGGATCAGTTAAACACCGTTTTTATATTACGCGTGTTGGTTATATACCCGCGCGAACACCAAGAATCAAAAGTATGATTCCTCTAAGCTTTCCACACACATACGTTCTTAGCAATAAAATGAAGTATGACTAGTAATAGTCGTTTATAGCAAACAATTGGCTTCGTTCTTGAATTAATCAATCCGATAAGAAGCCTAAAAACCCACCTTCCATGTGTCACAATACCAAAACTGAAAAAAACCCTTATGGTTCGTTTGTTTATGCGTTCGGCAGAGGAGGAAACGGAAAACCCTTTTGGGTTTTGTAGACATAGAAGTCGACGAGCAGGTAGGGACACAAGGATGATTTTCTGGGGGTTTTTGATTTTGGTTTTCGTATCTCTAAAATAATGAAACACCAATCTCTATTTATAGCCACTCAATTCAATCCCTAATCCTTATTAGGAAACTATGTTCCAGTCGACTAGAATAAGGAAAAAGGGTCAAACGGAAAATTCCTTTTCCTTAGTTTTGCGTATTAAGTCCTTTAACTTTTAAATACTTAAATCTCATTAACATTTAACGATTGTTTGCTAAATCATTACTTAAACATTGTTTACGTATTAACGTATGTGTCCCCTTAGGCTCGTATAATTTTTGGACATGTACTTTTATATAATGGACATATTCCAACAGCTCCCACTTGGACATGTATAAAAGTATAATAACAATGGTAAGGGTTCTTAGAAACACGGCAATGCTTCCTAGAAACATTCGAGTGTGGTTTCACAGGGCATATGAACAAAATGATGTATGAATTTTACAATCCCTTTGTTTCGATACCATAGTTAATTGGATATGGATCAAGTCATTCCATATTTAACGATTTTGTTTTCATATATGAAGTAATCAAGATTACTGAAAATAATGAGACATATCTTCTTGTGTTTTCAGGTACGGGCCACATTAACACACATTGATTTTTCTTATCGAGGGGCCCTAGTGAGAAGTGAGTATCTTCTTCAACAATTCGATGAACAAATTCATATATTGTCTACAAGTGTCCAGTCATCATGTGGCATAAACCATTCTGAACATTAGACTTATTAGTTACCTTATTCAGGACAACCTTAAACTATATCAAGAAAGGTATATCCACATATGCTTAACCTACTTGCATCTCAAGTTAAGGTAATTATGTAATGAAAATCACGTATTAAGATTCACTTGGATGACGATCGATCCATATAGTGATATTCTTTTGGGGAGGAATCCAATATTATCTTTGAATATCATGTGAGTTTGGGGACTCATCTCAATATTCCATATCCTAATCACCTCAGATTTTGTTTTGTTTTAACAATATTCCAATTGTTTTTTTGACACTGGTTTAATTAGAATAATACATTTATTAATTCATGGATTTAAACATGCAATATGTACACAAATTATAATATAAAAATTAACAAAATACCAATGTATCATTATCATAAAATAAAATTGTTTTACATCCCTTATCTAAATACTAAAACACAGATCTACATGAAACTACTAGCAGGACGAAGCCCCATGCCCCTGGCATGTTGAGTAAGCTTCCTATTTGATAAAGCCTTTGTAAAAGGATCAGCTAGATTGTTATATGTGTGAACTTTAAGTATCCTTATTTCGCCCAGTTCAACACACTCGCGAACATAATGATATCGTCTTTGATAGTGTTTTGGCGCCTTTCTGATACATCCCGGTTCATTAGCATAATGAATGCAGCTGAATGTCACAATACATATTTTAAAGGTTCATTCATCGTTGGGTTTTATTTTTTTGTTTTTTTTACTATACCAAGCCCTAAGAGATAAATTTCCCTAATCTAAACAGCTCCATGGCGCTTCTGACGCTAGCCTATGTATTCAAGTATTCCTGTAGCAGAACATTGTTAGTGTTACTTTGCTTGGAGCTCTTCCAATCTACTGCGCCTCCATTCAAAACGAAAATGTATCCTGTCTGAGACTTCGTGTCATCTCTATCAGTCTCGAATCCAGCATCGCAATAGCATTCAACTCTATGTTTTATGCTAGGATTTCCACCATAAACCAAGAACATATCTTTGTTGTATTTCTTAAATATTTAAAGAATGTGTTTTCACAACAATCAGTAATAAAGTTCACATGGATGTCTGTTGAATTGAAATCGGCATTGTTAATTTTGCGGCGAACGAAAACATCAGGTCTAATGCATCTAACAGCATTACATGAAAAAATGGATATACAAACCGAAGCATAAGTACAATTTTTCATACGATTCACCTCTTTAGGCGTTTGAGCACCTTGTGATTTGTTCAAGTCAAGTCTTTCTTGCATGGGGATATGAACACGCCCCCCCCCCCCACGTTTGGAATTATCCATTTTATATCTCTTCAAGATCTTATCCATGTAAGCATTTTGACAAAGTCTAATTAATCGCTTCGATCTATCTCTATAGATTTTGATTCCAAGAATAAATGCTGCTTCCCCCAAATCCTTCATAGCAAAACACTTTCCAAGATAATCCTTTACACTTTGTAAACTTGGAATGTGATTACCCATGATGATTATGTCATCAACATATAAGATGAGGAATGTAACATTACTCCCACTAGCCTTTTGATATACACATGGCTCATCAAGATTTTAAGCAAATCCAAACCTTTTGATTTCCTCATCAAATCTTTTATTCCAGCTTCTTGATGCTTGCTTAAGTCCATAAATGGATCTTCGAAGCTTGCATACTTTCCTGGGATGATTAGGATCAACAAAACCTTCAGGTTGTACCATATAGATGTCTTCATCAAGGTAACCATTTAAGAAGGTTGTTTTAACATCCATTTTCCATATCTCATAATCATAGTATGCTGCTATAGATATGAGAATTCTAATAGCTCTAATGTCAGCGACAGGTGAGAACGTTTCTTCATAATCAACCCCGTAGAGTTGAGTGTAACCCTTTGCTACAAGACAAGCTTTATAGACGTGTATAATACCATCCATGTCAGTCTTTTTCTTAAAAATCCACTTGCTCCTAACGGTCTTACAACCAGGAGGAAGATCGACCAGGACCCATACCATATTGTCCATCATGGATTGTATTTCCGCATTCATAGCATCAATCCACTTATTAGATTCTAAATCCAACATTGCGGCTTTATAGCTAGTGGGTTCATTAAGATCCCCTAGACTATGCTCCTCCACCTCTACATTTAGACATAAGCGGTTTGGAGCTTGATGTGTCCTTTCGGACCTACGAATCGGAATCACTTCCTCTTGTGGTGGTTCAAAAACCCCTCCACCTCTTGCGGGGATTGTTGCTAGTGATTTCAGTATGTTGTCATCTTTTCTTCTTGGAATTCTTCATGATTCTACCGACTTCCCACTGATTTCTTTTGTCTTATGAGACGTTTCTCAAAGAATTTAGCATACCTATGGCAACAACAATTTTGTTTTTCAGAGTGGAAGTCTAGAAAATAGTAAACCCATCGTTTCCTTTTTGGGTATCCTATGAAGATAACTTAACTGTTCTTTGTTCGAGTTTGGTCAGGCGTATCTCTCTTCACAAGAGCCTCACATCCCCAGACCTTTAGTAAGACAAGTTTGGATCTTTTTTTTTTCCTACCATTGTTCATATGGTTTGGTATTATCTACTTCTTCGTTGGAACCATATTATGTGAATGCGGTTGCAGACTCATAGGCATATCCCAAAAGGATAAATGTAGAGTTGTAAGATTCATCATAGATCGCACCATATCTAACAAAGTGCGGGTTCTCCTCTCAAATACTCTATTATGTTGTGGTGTGTATGGAGGAGTAAGCTGTTGAACAATTTCGTTAGCTTTTAGATAATCTTTAAACTCTTGGCTTATGTATTATCCTCCCCGATCTGATCGTATTGCCTTAATAGTCTTCCTGAGTTGATTTTCAACTTCATTTTTAAACACTTTGAACGTTTCAAAGACCTCATGTTTATGTTTAAGAAGATAAACATAACCATAATGACTATAATCATCATGTGATGTATGAATGTTGCTGTACCTGTGTTCTTGACACATTTCCAAGTGGTACCAATACGTCAGTATGTATCGTATTCAAGAAGATTTCTTTTGCCTTTTCGTTACTATGAAAAAAAGGTTTCTTTGTCATCTTTCCAGATAAACAAGATTCGCAGTTATCAAAAGATTCATCATCCGTTGATTTTAACAGCCCGTCTTGTTGCAACTGTTTAATACGTTTCTTGTTTATATGAGCAAGACGACAGTGGCATAGATAAGTGGAGGTCCACCGTTATTGCTTGACTCTTTATTGCTAACATTATATAGGATTATCATTGGTACAAGTTCATGCCATTTCAATTTCATAAATACCATTACGAGAAACAGCAATTAAAATAAACACCATTCTTGAAACTGAAAATTCATAATCCGTAAAACATTGAAACCATAATCCATTGTCAACCAAACAAGAAACTGAAACTACACCTCTAGTTATAGTAGGTGCATAATGACAATTGTCTAAACAAATCACAAGGCCATTAGGTAAAACTAAGTTAAAACTTCCAATTGCTTCTACTTGTGCACAAACTCCATTGCCCACGTACAAGTAAAGAGCTCCCTGTTTCAGCTTCCTTTGGATCCTAAATCCCTATTTTGTAATACATATGCTTAAGTACACAACGACCAATGTCATAACACCCAGGATAGGAGTTATATTAGGGAAAGAATATAATTTCTATTGTAAAGGTACATGAAGAAGAACTAAGCAGGAGCCATCTTGCTTCCTTTTCTTCTGCAAATCTCAGCCTCTCCCCCCCCGACCCCTCCCCCCCCCACACAGGGCCGTTCCTTTCTAATGTCACTACCTCTTCTTACAGTAAGGTTTTGCAGGCATCATCCTTAGTTGGGCGCTCCTTAGCAGTAGGCTTAGGGTTGTTAGGCTTAGGGATATAAACCTTCTTATCCTTTCCCTTGCCATTAACCTTATTTTTGCCTTTTGCTTTAAGCGATTTCTTATTGGCCTTCTGGATTTTACCATCTCTAATCATCATTACTTGTGGTGTTTCAGCCTTTTTAGGTAAACCCTTCTCATACTCAATAAGCATAGCATGAATTTCACCAATTGTCTTCCCCATGTTATGCATATTGTAATTTCTTACAAATCCCACAAAATCTTTAGTAAGGCCATTAAGGATTAAGCCTACTGAGATATCCTGTGGTAGCATATAACCAAGACGTTCCAGTTGCTCCACATATCTTTTCATCTAAGGAACATTAGTTCCAGCAACTGATTTCTACCCTCCTCTTGTTTGCAAGCATGGAAGATTGGATAAGTTAAACTTCTCCACTCCAGCTTTGTTTCTCAAACATAGATCTAAGCTCTGAACCTTGTCATAGGATAGTGCAATTCAAAACTGTCTATGTAGTTCACGGGGTTCCTACTCCCAAGCATAAGAACAAGCAATTTCAGTTTGAGGCAATTCTTTTAGAGCTGTCCTCTGAGCCACAATGTTAGGTTAAACACCAGCCTCATGGACGCTGGAGGTAAAGGTTGTTCAATGACATGCAATTTTCTTCTCGACTTCACAAGACGTCCCCACTTAAGTCGAGCAAACTTGTCATTGAAGTTATTACCAGAAAGTTTTTCTTTTACAAACATCAGACCTGAAAGCGATTGGTTTATGTTTTGAAACAGGTAGTGCCATTACAAAGAACATAAAGTTCATAAAATTAGTTATTTTCGATAATACACCTTTGAAGAAAATTAAATTGTACCCATGTTTAGTTAAATAAAAATTTATTTTATAAAGGTTAGGACCAACTTGACAATACCCCACCACATCAGTTGATCTGCTAGTGATGGTGTATTCAAAAGGTAATCAACGATTGATAATTCATAACTTTTGCAATTCCTAAACCATGTGGGACTTACTTTATTACAATAATGTCTAGTAAGCATATTTCATCCCATCTATGCAGCGTGTTAACAGGTTTAACCACAACAACGCCAAGTCATCCAATTTCAAAACAGTAATTATGTAACACTCACCGTCTCACGGAAAAGCGTATAATTACCTTGTGATTGCAAAATCTACACATTCTCACGCATAGTAAAGAGCAATCAACAAGTAAATTTTACAAAATTGGGGATTGAGGGGAGACCAAAAAAATAACTTAGTTGGAAAAGGGTATTTTATTTGACATGTCAAATATGTACGAAGAAGCATGCATACATCTTCGTATCATTGATTTTAATAAAAACTATTACTCAATTTAGTTATTATTACGGTATCACCTATTATCATCGTATCTTATACATAAATAGTGAGACCTTAAAATTGATGATTCAACGTGTTTCCAAATCTAAAGAGTTATATCTTTTTTCAAAAAAAAACACTGTAGTGACATGTCATGGTTCACGGTAACTCCAATCGAACGCACAAAGAAGCATGCATACATCTTCGTATCATTGATTTTAATAAAAACTATTACTCAATTTAGTTATTATTACGGTATCACCTATTATCATCGTATCTTATACATAAATAGTGAGACCTTAAAATTGACGATTCAACGTGTTTCCAAATCTAAAGAGTTATATCTTTTTTTTTAAAACACTATAGTGACATGCCATGGTTCACGGTAACTCCAATCGAACGCACAAAGAAGCAGAGAATCAGGTCAGCGCGAAGCGTATTAAAAACCTGAATTCTTTAGGAATGTTGACCACTCCGCCTTAAACTTCTCTTATAGTTTGTTCTAGTGGATGAGCCGTACTTCCCATGAGTCCATAGCGTCTAGTTTTATTCATAAAAAAAACTTTAATTTTGGAAACACATTATGAACTATAAATTGCTAGTCTAATCATGGAAGATTTTATATCGGATGTAAGCCGAATCCACTTTTGACTTTTTGCATTATATAGTCCATAATAAATCTTATTTTGATAATCATTAGTCATGTTTATATTTGTTTTCCAAAAAGCCCTTTTATTTTCTCACAAGTCAAGAACTTAAAATAAAACATATAAACATCAACTAAACTAAATAACATTTATTTAAACTCACTTAACAATTAAGGCATGCAAACCATTAAATATGATCCTAATTATCCAATAATTTAATCATGTATTTATTCACATAAGGCTCCTTCGTCCTATAAACTCCGGCCACATCCATCGATATAATCGATTGCGTAAGCTTTATATAAATAATTACCACATAGCACATAAATCTTTTAACTATTTTTAGGCCCCATTTATTTAAAAATAAGGGTCTTCTCGAATTCTTGAATCATGGATCTTACCAATTAAGAAAATATTTAAAATTATGCGTATCTTGATCATATAAAAACCAAATCCGTTTAACAAATTAACAAGATTTAATATTAAATATCATCCATGGTAAAATTTTGCCATGATTTTATCATGGATCTCCATTACAACAATTAACAAAACATAAATTTTAACAATTAATACATCAAGCTCCCCCCACACCCCACCTTCCCACCCATTTTTATAAAATAAAATTGCATACAACATTAGATCTCGTCTAATTAATTTTATTTACGTCAAGATCAAATCTTTTTAACAAACGCCCATAGGGGCAATTTAAATTAGAACGACACCCTAGTTGTCAAATTTAATTCCTTGTTGTAATTAAATATTCTACACGATGGCTCGTGATGCCACTGTTGGGTTTTACGATCTAATTAACCATATTAATTAACACGAGTACGCAGCGGAATTAAAGATCACATGTAGAACACATTAATTAACAAGGATAGAAGATGTTTACCTTTTAGCACGAAACGATACACCGTTTAAAGGTAACCGTTAACACCGTCTTCTGTATACGCGTGTGTATAATAATCACGCGTAAAACCTCCAAGATCTAAAGTAAGATCTCTCTAAGCTTCCACACACAATACGTTCTTAGCAAACAATGAAGTATGCTAGTACTAATAGTGTTTTAGTAAACGAACACCACGACACTTGAATCTAATCAACACGTGAGCAAAACCACACGATCGAACAAACACACCTTTAAGGGTTTGTTTGTTTTAGGCCGATCGCTAGAAGGGAGAAAACCAAACCCTTAGGGGTGTTGGTTTTGGTCGAATAACAAAGGAGGAAGAGAGGGAGAGATTTAGGGATTTTTCACAAAACACATTAATCCATAATGAACCTCAAGTCCTCCTTATATAGCCTACATATCTTGAAGGAAAAAAAAGCAATCCTACCTCCTTCCTTTTTCTTGGTTTTGCATATTAGTCCTTAATGTTTAACTTTTAAACATTTAACTAATATATTTATTTATCGTTTACTTAAAACACTATTTAAACATTGTTTACGTATTAACGTGTGCGTCCCCTTAGGCTCGAATAAATAATCCAGACATATATTTATTTACTATGGACATATTCCAACAACAATAACCCAACTTTCATCATCACAATCCTAAAACATTTACAAACAATTAAGCACATAATTCTAGAGTTAGAATAGCAATAGCAATTGCGACAGAAGACCTCATATGTATGCCAAGGCAAAAATAAAAACATGAAGATATGATATGATATAGTGTGTTAAATTACGGTATCGTGAGTGTCAAAGGCATTGATCTCACATCAGCTATATATAGATTTGAAACACAACACCTTTTGGATCGTTCTTGGTTGTTTTCTCATGCAATTCAAATAAAAGAAACATGAACACTAAATGTCACTTTTGGATCGTTCTTGGTTGTTTAGGTTACCCGCAGAGGGCTAGTCTTTTGACTTGGAGTTATGTGTACCTAGTGAGGTTTGATCCCTAGACCTCTTGTTAGGAAGTAGCCATGTGGTAGTGGTTAATATATAATACATTGATAAAACGGATGGATAAACGGATGTGGTTTTCCCTCTTTAGGTTACCCGGGGATGGCAAGCTTTTTTGACTTAGATGTACGTGGCCTCACCGGGTTAATCCCGATACCATTTCTGGCCCTTTCATGGCCACCCCCAAATGTACACGCCTAGCGAGGATTGAACCTTTGACCTCTTGTTTGAAAGCTAAGGACCTTACCCCAAATATGATACATTGATTTGTGTTTTTGAAGCTGAGATACATTCGATATATTTGGGTTTTTTGGTTTAAGTTTAGTTTTTCATGTTAGTCATTATACGTTTTTGTTGTCGTGGATTTTGTTTCCTTCGGGATCATATTGGGAAGAAACATAAAGGAGAAAAAAATGTTGTTTTTTGTATAAAAGAGTGAAAGTTATGTATTAAGTTGTTGGATTTGTATATGATGTTAATCTTAATATATAAATCATAAGATTACGGGCTAGGAAATGACCGAAGATAGGATACAAAGCCATCTTTGAATGACTCGTATAGTGAGATGTACAAAGGAAGTACAATGACTAAAACGGACACACTTTTTTTTATATACAACTTTGTGAGTAGGTAGACACACTTTTTTTTTATCTGAATACATATGTGTATGCTGCACAGCTAGGCGTCTATGACACTTGTTTTAGAGTCGGAAACATAGGCGTATGGTTAGGCATGTAGTTTGACTTTTTAGCTAGATACAACTTTGTTTGAACTAAATTAACTTCAAATTCAGATGTTTTTTTTCTTTTTAAAGGGAGCAAGGGATGAATGATTTGTAACTAATACGGAGTAATATGGACCAAAATCGTATGCTTGTGTTGGGTGTGACTTTTTATTCCTATCGAATTTCGTTTTGTGGACTCAAAATGTGCAATACTTTTGGTTTGGACCAAAAATTAAGGAAAGTAATAAATTATCATTCATTTAGACTCCATGCTCTAAAAATGGAAATTTTTGGCATTCTTTGTTTAAAGGGTGTGGCTTAATACTGCATAAACTCTCATCATGTCTGCAAGACTGCAAGCGGCATCTTGTTGAGGTTTCATATGTGTTAGATACCGTTCATGTTAGAATAAATAAAATATTCTTGAATTAATTTATTTATGACTAAGAGGTTTTTCTAGATTTATGAAGCATGTGTTGGGATTTATTAATTCTAGGTAACCAATTTAACTACGAGTGCGCAGCTGAATGGATCTAGTTATTACAAGTAGGTTAACACATATTAAATAAATAAGTAATTTACTAACCTTTGTTTAATGATAAAAATCAATAAACTTACATCGGATCTTGATCTTGAAACGAGTGATTAAATTACCACCTCTACGGTTGCTCACACAACACGTCCAACAAGCACGTCACGATGCTAGTCGTTACTTCACGATCACCAAAACATCTAGTGTTCTTGTTCTTGATTAAACCATGATCGGATCTCAAAGAGAGATGCGTTCGATCGTAGTTAGATAACAAAAGAGAAAGAAACTAATCAGTGCTACATAAATAATATTATATGCATAAACTAACACCATGCATACGTTATTAAATAGAGGTATGCAATATATAGTACTGGTTTGGATTTATGTTTTGTCACTTGGAGAAAAGAAAAAAACAAATCAGTATATGTGATGGTTGTGGGACACATCAACCGATTGGCTAAACACAATAACGAAACATATTTACTTTTGAGTTAATATGTGTGTCGTGTATATTGGAACGGCTGAATAAGGGAGTAACAAGAGGGTTTATATATTGCACAAACTTGTTCTCTACTTCAAGTTATTGCCTAGCAATCTCACACTTTTCAGAACCGACACTTTGACCCATTCTCTTTTTATTTAACATGTATTAATTAGTTTATAACATCTAACGGTTAAACTAATATTCCGTTAAATATATTTCGTGAAGCATATTATATAAATTAATAAATATATAGCAAGTATATATATTAATTACATAATAAACGTACTCTTCGTGTCTTACGTGTGTGCCCCCAATAGGCTCTAATGTATAACTCGCGAAACCGACTAACATATTCCAACAGCATGATGCCCACACTAAGAATCTAGGTTTAGCTATTTAAAGTAGAAAATATTTCGGATACTATTTGTTGGTTTAATTATCTCTTATGTCTATTTTTGATTTTAGCATTATCCATCATATATGATGTCAAAATAGCTTTCCAAATTATAAAGGAGATATTCCAACTCATATATTATACTGCTGTATGAGACTTTTTTGTTTTTAGGGATAATAGTGAAGCATGTGCAATTGTCTAACCTGGCAAATAATACTATCTAATTGTTGTGTTGTTCTCAACAAAGTATAAGCTAAAGAAAGGATATAAGTTGGATTCTTAAAATAGTTGTGATCTTAGACATTGACATCTCAACTATTTTCCTCCCTTGTGTATAATCTAATAATATAAAAACCGATACATATTTATGCACTAGGAGGACAGTTTGTGCCGAGTATCTTGAAATGAAACCTGTCGCGAACCTTGTAGCCCAAACAAAAGATACCCTCCTGCTCCTACCAGAAAACCGAACAACAAAGACCTCTTCTTGATCGATCCTAGTTAACCAGAGAACCCGCGAACCTGAGCTCTGATACCACTTGTTGGGATTTGATCACCAACAACCATGGTTACTAGTGCGGAATTTCGAAAAACAAGAAGAACACACACCACAGCAGTTTATAATCGACAAACAAGTAAAGCATAACGTATTTCCCTAACCAAACATTGATTAGTATTCGAAAGAATGAAGTACATCGTCTCTTCCCCCCTCACCTCCTTTTATAGAGATGAGGGGGAGGTAATAGAATCCAACTAGGACTCTATGACGGCTAAGAATTCAAAATCGAATTGGACTCTATGACGGCTAAGAATACAAAGTCAAATTGGACTCTATGACGGCTAAGAATACAAAGTCAAATTGAACTCTATGACTTAGGACTTCTAATCCAATTTGGCTTTTACTTTAACCCCTAGACAATAAGCTAATGATAAAGACTAAACATAACAATTTTCACCAAAGGCTTTATATTAGCCTATACCAACACTAAGTAACTCCAAGCAGTGTTGGGATGTGATTACCAATAGCCATGGT
>BQNB010033951.1:0-42598 GCA_026074375.1 Tanacetum coccineum
CTTGAATAGTCATCAACAATCACCAGAATGTATTTCTTTCCATTGATGGTTTCAATCCACATGGGGCCGCATAAGTCCATGTGAAGCAAGTCTAACCGTTTCATAAACCCGTGAGGGGGATACATGCTATAAACCATGAATACAAGTGTTTTCTAAATGTATGCTATCCTGATATATTATTGCATCTGTTGTCTAAGTCCCTTTATGCCAAAAGACCCCCACCATCATGGACCATTAATCACTTGCGAGTGAACGTGAATATTGTGAATAGGCCTATTGGGATTGACGAATCCCGTTTGTGTTAGCCGGATAGGTAACCAAACGCACTATATTTGAAACTCATAGGTATATGGCAATTACCTACACGGGGGCCATTATCTTTATATATATCATTATTGATATATACACTAGTCAGTTTGAGTGCCATGAGCTTAGACGCAATAATACTATTTTCCATAATAATTGTACTCATTGCAATTATTACACTTATGGGTGTATAACAACGTAACCCACTCTTATGATGACTTGTATTCACACTATTTATTATAAACCTATGAATTTCACTCAACCATTGTGTTGACCTTTTTAGCATGTTTATCTCAGGTAACTGAACATCTTATGGCACGGACTTGAAGATGGCTAAACTGTTATCATTCAAACTTTATGTTTTCATGTAGATTTTGGGACCTTTGTTTGTAAAAACTCTGATGAAATAATGAATTATAACTTATCTTTTAAAAACGTCTCTTTTGAGTCGTTTTCTATAATTATGACTGTTGTACTATAAAATAATACCCCAGATTAGCTTCCGCTGCTATATGTCCAAAATGGAGGTGTTATATAAACAGACAGAAAGTGGGGATGAGGTAAAGACAGACTTTATCCAGAAAGCAGTAAATCACATAATGCCCTGAGGTCTCACAAGAGTCTTCCCCAAAAGGAGAACCAAAAGACTCTCACTAGGTTTTTTGCTAAAGTGCCTAGATCGCCACATCCATCATATAACATGATTGCGTGAGTCTTAAGGCCGGGATAATGAAAAGAATAGAAGATTTAACACTCTCAATTAACTTTGAATTTAAAATCTAATTTTACTCATTCTCTTTAACAAGCATTAAAGCAAGATTCTAGTATTTTATTTATTCTTTATGGCAAGAATTGCATATTGTTGCCATAATTTTCAATCAAAACAATAAATAAAGGTTTCTCATGTAGTTCTAGCATGTTTTATAAGTGAGTAACCCATAACACCAAACGAGGTTGACTCATGATGCCACTGTTAGGATTTAAGAACTAGTAAACCAGATATTGTTCATAAGAAATGATATTACTATCACTTGTTATTTCTGTATCTAGAACATAATCAATAAGAGATTGTTCAAAATTCTATGTCTCTTGCACATTTGATTAAGCATATCATCATTTTGATAAGATTCATGTTGTGGTACCTCGGAGAGGACGTCTGAATCATAACTTGAAAGATTAGCCATAAGAACCACTTTTGCTGAAGAGATTTCATCACAGTCAAAATCATATGCATCTATATCATTAGTCTGGAAAGCAGCATTTTGTGGAAATGTTATCTGAATAGTGTAGAATACAAGTAATCTTTAATCTATGAACCAAGAACCAGAGAGAGAAAGTGGGAGGAAGGATGTATTTTTCTAGTGAGAGAAAGTAGAGAACATGAAATGCATTATGTTAAATGAAACATACAACCAACCAACCACCCTCTCCAAGGCATGGAGAGGGTATTAAACAACCAGGGGGCCGGCCATGGGCCTAGTAAGGCTTTCCATGGGCCTTTGGGCCATATTAGCTTATAAACTAAATATTGACTAACTACGGGCTTTGACTAGTTAATATTGGTAGTGACCGAGACTTTTCTAGTTCCTAACAATCTCCCCCTAAGGGAGGTCACTCCAATTTACAAAAATTTAAACTTAGCATACTATGCTTTGACTTTAGTCTTGAGCTCGTAGTCTTTAACTTCAATTATTAACTTGTGATTTGATGTAGTGATCATAGACTTTAGGTCTTGAGCTTGTTCCTTAGCTTGTCTTGAATGTGATCTTGAACACCTTGAGATCATCAACCAAGCATAATCTCGTTTCGCCATCTTGTTAACTTTTCCATCTTGTGAACTTGTGACTTCTGGACCGACATGCTCATACCTTTCTTGATTTGTTGACTTGAAAAGCTTTAATGTAGCATCTTTCTTGAAATTCTTTAACTTTAACACTTCGTCACTTCGAGAAAGACGTTCGGTATCAGAGTGACGGAAACTTCTTTGAAAGTCTTTGACTTTAATACTTCGTCACTTCATGAAAGACGTACGGTATTAGAGTAGCAGAAGTCTTGAAACATGTACTTGAGCTTTAATGATGTCTTTATGTTTGTTGATCGGGTATGAGCATGTGGCTATGAATCATGACTCGGTCTAGAATCAGCTGCACCAAAACTTCTGATTACCAGCATGTTTAGGTTAGTGATAATCAACAATATGGACGAAAATATTTTGTTACTTCCGTCAAATACTGTTGCGATACACACGGTACCCCCCGTTGATCAGTATAATACTGCCTAAGATTCAGGTATATTATGAAGAATCTCCTGATAGTTTCGCAACTAGTCATTAGCCGTTCTCATTAAAGGAGATGTCTCAAAGTAGACAACATGTAATGAGTTACCACAAGACGAATTCTCACCCATGAATAGAAAAATCAATTTGAAAATCAATTGACGTGTCAGTTGCTAAAGTAGTTTTGTGACACATCGAGAGTGTTAATCATTTCAAAATTCATTATTAACCGTCAATTCATAACCTGGAACAAGTTTAATTCTTATGGAACCGCACCATCATTTCTTTCCAGTTGTCACAAGTTTGATTCATATAGAATCGCACAAGTTACCTACCATGAGCTTGTTTGATGTTGGCTTAAGCGGGATTTCCATCTTCACTGTGAATTATATCACTCAAGATGTTCTGGAAAATCACAAGGATAATGCGTCGTTGCTCTAGTATATATCTCAGAAATTCACATTGTGGTGAATAGCAAAGCATAATTTGACAAGTGTCCCTAATGATAAATTATGGATATCTCTTTTGGCTTCTAGAAATAATTGTAAACTTTGATTTTTAGTAATCGGAGGCTGCAGGCGGACTGCCACCTTTTTCAAATATGCACCTAACTCTGAGTAGAAAGATCAATAAAAAAGCGTTTGTAATCTCTGTGAGAAAATGAAACAAGAGTCAGTTGAGAGCCTTGAGTGCTAGGGAGGTAGTGCTTCGCGTCCCACTTGGGTCTATGACTGTCTTAATGTTAGACAACACCCTAGAGTCTCTGACATTTTTTTAATTTTTTCTTTTATTGAAAGATTTATTTATTGACCCCGATTTTTGCCAAAGTGTATGGAGGGGCTTCTTTCTTTCACCCTTTATCATTACATTTCGTTTTCATTCTTCAACCCTTTTCAGCGCTTAAGGATACTTCATAGATACTAACACCTTGTTGGTTTTTCTCAGTGCTAGCTCCATCACAGATCGGCACTTTTTCCCGATCTTACTTTTTCTCCTTTTGTATCATACCTAAGGGACTTCTACACTAACTATGGATATCCCTGGTAGAGTCCCTCCGGGTCTAGTTGGATCAGGTGATTTGAAATACCTAAGCCTAACCGCCTTATAACTCAAAAGATTTACACTTTGAGAGTTTTTCATTATCACTAAAAGCTCCCCCTTAACATATGCATCGTAATCGTAGTATATGCTAAGTGTGGAGTGCATTGAGTCCATTTTATATGATCACATTTCAATACAACTTAGGTTCAGTTTAATCACATTTTCTCCCATTATTCAAAGTGTTAATCCCTTGATGTTTTGGATATCAATTGATTAAACGTACGGGGACAAAATGTTACATAATATCGAACAGGAACATTTTAATGCTCCCCCTTAATTTTTGAGGGTTTATAAGACAGTGCTGAGTACAATAATTTGAAATTTTTTGAATTTAATAAGAAATTCTTGAAAATTTTGTACCCGAGCACTCTTTAATGTCACCTAAATATCTACACTACATATATACAAATTTCACAAGTTAATTATTATGTACAAGGTTTGACCTGATTATGATGAGGACATCATATGATACATCATATGGTCCTTTGGCAAGTTGCCAAGTCCACCCTCGTAAGGTACCTCCCACCAACAAATTTTCCAAACTTCTTATTATCCTCCTTGACTTGAGCTGTTTGTCGATTGCCTGGATCATAGCTTTTGCTCGTTCCCTATCACTCTGTCTCCATATTTTCTTTGGTAGATATTCCATCCTAATCCATTTTAGACGATCATTAAGAGCTGTTCGAACGTCATTGAGTGTTCCATCGCTAAACTTGTAAAGTTCATCAACACGCATCAATTTGTTCTTCTTGTCGCTGTTCTGATAGATGAATCCTCTGAGATTGGAGTATGCATAATAGGCTTCTCTTCATTTAAGATCAGATCTGTATGAATTCGGCTTGGTAATGTTGAGCTTCTTTTGGTAGCTCTCGACACCTAATTAAAGGTCTTCAACACGCCTTTGGATTATAATACTTCTTGTGAACATTCGGAGAGAGACACTAAAAGCTAGACGTTCTTCAACATTGAGATTTGTCAGCTTGCCTTGAACAAGAATAAGCAGCATGTCTTTGATGTCTTGTAGGCGAAGCCTTTTGAAGTCGTCTTCCTTGAATGTGTAAAGCTTGTCATCATATCTTTGAACGATGATCCAATCCAGATGTTTGTAGCCATGCCATTCGACAATCTAAAGCTTTGTGACAGCGATGATTCTACGTCTAGAATATACATCACGAGTAGATTTCTTATTGACAGCAAATCCATAGAATTGTTTACGTTTGCGTCCCCAATGTGAGATTCCCTAGAGGGCATATTTGTCATAGTTGACCGTTATTTGACTCCACATTGCATTAGGGACCAACTCTTCAATCCATTTGATATGACTATAATCTGCAGCCTTGGTTTTTGTGACAGAAGTTGCATAGGTTCGGCTTGAAACACCACCACATAGATACGCAAGGTCGTTGTTGATGAAATAATCAAACGGTATGACTTGATGACCGCGAGGGTTAGGTATCAGGGGTAGTGGCTTTCGCAGATCATGAGGATGTTGTTGTCCTTCAGGGTTATACCAATTGAGCTGCTCTGTGGTTTCCTTGTAAACTTCTTCAAAGAAATTTTCAAGCTCGACCAGACTCTTGCATGTGCCTTTCATAAGCTCGAATGTTGGACCGGCTAATAATTCAGGGGTCAGAGTTTCAACATTGAGCCTATTCATCATGAATGCCGAGAAATCAAAAGGAGTGTCCGTCAGCTCATCAAATGACTCACGAGGGTTTTCTTGCCTAGCCAAGTTGCTTAACCAAGGTTGAACTGGTCCATGATCAGCAGGTAAAGTCTTGTTCCAATCACGATCGAGAGTAGGGATTTTTGCTGGTTTTTAAAACCAATCAGGATGCTGAGATGTCTCTTTATCAGATTGTTCTTTAGTAGCTCCTATATCAAACTCCTGATGTGCTGGTTTTTCTAAATCCTTGTCGATGTGCATTAGCTCCTCTGTATGAGCAGACTCGCCAGCAGACTTATGTTGAGATTTGGACCCATCAGTTGACTTTCCAGTTGTCTTGGATGTCTTTTCCTTTGGAGCACTGTTTGACTCTGGTTCTTTTACAGCTCATCTTCTCTTGGACCTTCGGTTTGATCCAGCAGAGGGTTCTTCGTCTTTATCCTCATCATCTCTTCGTCTTTTAAATGAGACAGTATCACCATAAGTGTCAAGAATGAGCTTGTCACTTTTGTAAGCTTCAACCAATGCCTTGTAGAGATTCTTTTGTTCATTAGATCTGTGGATTGACTTATTGCTCTCCATCTTTTCAATGAGCATCTTCTTCATCTCTAATTCAGATAGGTTGGCAGCTATATCAAGAGATGTCTTGGATTTAGTGGAAGAGCGAGTCATAATCTCAGCTTCGAGTTATTTGTTTACTGTCTTGTTAATTTTTGGCAAAATCTTGGAGACTTGTGCCTTAACTTGTTCTTTGACTTGGTTCTTGATTATTTTCTTTATGTTGTTATCAAGTTTATTGAGAAAGTCTTTGTTTTTGGCTTGAGCTTCAGCTTTTAGTCTGTTAGATTGCAATTGAACAACTGTTTTTACGGCTTCATTCATCTTGTTTGCAAGGTACGCATCAACAATGCCGGGAATGGAATAAACTGGTTCAGCAAATTGGTTCGTTTGCTTGAACTCAGAGAAGTCGGTTTCCAAAGTTTTAAGTCTATGGTCAAACCTGAATAAAGTGCCAAAGTTGGGAAGATCTTGTAGGGAGGAGCTTGTAACAGTTGCTGGTGTAGGGACTGGTGTTTGTTGCAGATGTGTGATGAGAGGATTAGGTGGTGGAGGAAGAGTTGTTGCAGACAAAAGAGGTGGCACAACAATAGTGGTGACCGAAACATCTATAAGTAAAGTTTCCTCTGTGTTAAGAGTAAATATTGATTCAATATCTGTATCTCGTCTGGGGTTGTTTAACGATATGAAAAGCTTGCCTACTCTTACTTATAGAAGCTTGATTAGGAAAAAATCCTATGTTTTTCGTAATATTTGGCTTGTATTTGACAAAAGATTTTCTCCATAATTTCTTTCGAAGTTTCATGGCAAAATACAATTGATCAAGAGATTTCTGTGTTTGTGGTGTAAAAATCTCATAAAGACTGTTTTGATGTATGTAATCATATGGTTTAACTAAGTCTTTATCCAATTTTGATCTACTCTCTTGTTCAAGAATGAGTGTCTCATCATAGTTAGGTGCAAAAATATTCGCAAGATCATCTTTATCATATGGCACCTTATATAAACATGCTTTTTCAAATTGAGCTTTCTTGAGGTACATAGGATTAACAAAACTTGCTCTACCATTATAATACAAACTTGGATTAGGAGCTAGCATATGAATGGTTTGGACAGATTGATTAGTTTTATAAACAACGTCGTTTAAAAACTTTACTTGATTTTCCAAAGCAATTATTTTATCAATATCTTTAGCTTGACTAAATTTGAAATCCTTTTGCAATTGTTCTTTTTCTTTCCAAAGAAGATCATATCGAATGTTTTCTAAAGATCCTTAGTTTATTAACCCATCATTCTTCTCTTTAAATTGAAAAGTTTCGTATGCCTGAGTTTTAAAGCTTCATGAGATTGGTGCTTTTGTTGTGCTAATAAATCCAGAGTTTCTTTATATTTACGTTCGATCTCCTCTTTTTGAAGTTGACAATTTTTATACGTTATGTACTTCTTAAGCTCAACCTATTTTTGATGAAGGGCACTTCTGCATCTATCCCGAATGTCATTTGACTCAGTAAGAGCAGATTTGCTTTCATTCAGTTCATGAGTGAGTGTTCTGTTTGCTTTCCTTAATTGCTTTTTGTTAGGATTTAAGAACTAGTAAACCATATTTACTACGAGTACGCAACGGATGGATCTAGTTTGACATCATAGAATAACGCACAAATAAGGTAAGAAAAGCTAACCGTTATGTTTATTAACTAAAGTCAATAAACGACAATCTTGATCTTGAAACTTAGTGACTAAGTTGTTACCTCTACGGTTGCTCACACAACATGTCAAACGAATACACCAAGATGCTAGCCTTTACTTCGCGTCTTATGAACACCGAGTGTTACACCTTTCTTGAATCAAAAACCACAAACAAAACCTTGTTGTATAAGAACCGAAAATTAATAAAACCCTAATTAGGGTTTTAACAATTTTGGTTGAACCAAAATCCAAGAAATCGAAACCCTAAAAGTTTCAAGTTATTGTCGACTTTGAAGAACAATGTGAACCGAAACCTTGTAGATCTAAACTTGTATTCGAACCTCGTGGGAAACCAAATCACACCTAGAAACCCTTTAGGGTTTTACCGAATTTGAACAAGGAAAAAGGGAAGAACCGAAAACCCTTTTGAATGGATTTTCGGTCGAAGGTTTTAGGAGAGAGGAAAACCAAAAATCAATTTAGGTTTTAGGGATTTGAATGAATGAATAATGAGCTAGGGTGAGGGTGTTTATATAGGCACCCAAAACGTAGTCTTTGGTGAACAAGGAAACCATAATTCATTCCTCCACCCCTCAATTCTAAATCAACACAAACATCCCCTCTAAAAAGCCACAGGGGTCGGCTATAACCAAGCACCCCTTTGGGTTTGGGTTTTGTCAATTTAAGTCCATTTGGTTTACATATTTAAATAACCGTTAAGTTAGTTATAAACTATAACGACTATTTAAATATATTACGTGAAGTATATTTAACAATAAACGTATTATATGTGTCTTAACGTGTGTGTCCCCAATAGGCTCACGTACTTCTAGTCGCATAACACGCGGATCCATCTACCACATTCCAACAGCTCCCACTTGGGAGTTGGAGTAGCGGACTGCGTTTATACCAACAATGGAAACGTATAGCAACATTCCATTTGTTATTAAAACTAGAAATACCTGAGATGAAGTTCCAAAAACATTCTCAGTATAATGGTTATGTATTTCTTTCTAATATCATCCCTTTGTTACAGATACCGTTAAACCATGGATATGAATCCTAACTCATTCCATATAGTTTAACTATTTAGTTTCTCGTTATAGAAGTTAATTCAGATCTACCAAATGTAATCAAGAATCATCTTGAATTACACTTTGGGTGCGGCCACACAATCATCTGATTAATTCTAGAGAGGCGCCAATGGTATCATTCTACAATTAGACAATTAGAGGAACAAATTCTTTATTGACTACAAGTGTTGTGGATGCTGCTTCACATCACTTTCAAGAATAGCCTTTATAACTACCATTTTTAGGTTAGCGTTTGACTTATAATTAAAAAGTGATATCCACACATGTAGAACTTGCTTGCATCTTAAGTCTAAGGATGACTTATTTAACCATTTTTGATATTTTACTTATGGCAAGGATCCAAAAGTAAATGTACAAAAGTTAGGGTGTTCAATATGCAACCCTTGTGAATAACATATAAGTTTGGTAGGAACCATCCATGTATTTAAAAAATACAACCAACACTCACATTTGCCTTATGTAACAATATTCCCATATTGTTAACCGATAATGGACATATTTAGAATGATGAAGATCATTTACGGATTAAACATGCAAATATAGGATAGCAATTATTATATGTATGAAAACAAATGCCAAGTATCTTTATTCATCAGAAAGTAAAAATTGTCTTACAATCTTAATTATCCAAATACTAATGAAAAACACCGATTTACATGAGATTACTAGCTAGAAGCATTCCTATATTCTTAGTATGTTCTGAATGCTTAGGATAAGCCAAAGCTTTAGTAAAAGGATCTGAAGAATACTAGTAATCTAATGAATCAACCAAGAACAATAAGTGAGATGTGGGTTGGATTGTTAGAGAGAAACTTGGATGGAATGGATGAATGTATTATGGAATGTGTGAAAATGGAATGAATAACAATGGAACAACCAACCCTCTCCAAGACTAGGAGAGGGTGTATTTATACTACCATGGCCGGCCCATGGGCTGGAGTTGGGCCACCCATGGGCCTTGGGCCGGACTAGATTACTAATCTAATCCTTATACTAACTACGAGCTAAGACTTGTTACAACTTTGGAAGTGACCGACACTTTTCGTGTTTCCAACAATCTCCCCCTAAGGGAGGTCACTCCAATTTACAAACTTTAAACCTAGCATACTATGCTTTATCCTTAGTCTTTAGCTCGTACTCTTGACTTTCTCTTGTGAATATGTTGTAGTGATCATTGACTTCTTGGATTGAGCTTGTTCCTTGAACTTGTATTTGACATTGTGATCTTGAGCGTCTTGAGATCATCAACCAAGCACAATCAAAAATGCAGAATTTTAGTGTCACTTTACCATTTTCTAAACCACACCTATTGACCTTTATAAATTTTACCAAAAATCACAGGTTCAATATCATGTGGTTACTATCCCTACGATTTTTCCACTAATTTATTTCCACCCTTAAGTACCCCAAATAAAATCAAACTTTTAACTACTCAGTTTCGGATCTGATCGCACACTAAAAAGTTTGGACCTAAAAACCATACTTAGACTCCAAATCAGAAGCTCTCCTTTGGGGGATTTTTAATAGACACATAGAACTAAACTACTGTAGGTTGGCTAATCCTAATTCAAATTTTAAGTGGGGGTTTTACACCTCGTAATCTGACCTAAATCTGACCCGAATTTACTGCTTTGACAACGTTTCTCGTAACCAACATTTGAATGACTTCCCGACCTTAAAAACTTTCGAGGCTGGATGTTCTGGAAACTAGACTCTCTGAGCTACATCATAGACACTGGAATAACCTCATATTATGCTATAACCTCTAGATTATACAAAACCAACACAGCCCTAAATTCTGCTCAAACCCTAAATTCAAGTTCATAACGCATTCTAAAACTAACGAACACTCACCATCATGCTATAATTCATCCCTAATATATTTAATTATATTAATTTACAGATTTAATAAAACCCTAATTATCCATCTTAATAATTGTTACATGGATTAATGATTAGAACTAAACAAAGAAGATGATTTGTACCTTAAACCCTTGATTCTTGAACCTTAAACCACCAACTTGATTTTAAATAAAAAAAATCTTTTTTTTCTCCTGCTCTTGAGTTCGATCGGTTTAACAAAAAATATGGGGGTTATGGGTTTGTATTTATAGTGTGGAGAAAAGGATCTAGATAATTCCCTTAATTAGAGTCCTACTAGGATTGGGCTTTATTATTTTTCTTTTTCTTTTTCTTTTTTTTTTCTAAAATTCGTATTTACTATTCATGTATAAAAAAAATATTTTTTTTATCTTTTATTAGTTAATTAATTACCTTCAATACCTTAAGTTTTATAAAAACCTAAGCTAATTTGGTAAACCATTTTGCTTAAACGCTACTTATTAGACTTTCTAAATATAACTTTCATTTCACCAACTCACTTCCTATTTTTAGAAAGTTTGCTATAAACTTCCATATTTTACAAAACTCATTCACTTCCCAAATGTCATACTTCCCACATTAATCCAACGCTTAGACATCCACATATTAACAAAGCAACGCACCCAAAATGCCACACATTTCCATTATCACTATAAGTGATCAAAAATGGAAATTCTCAACTAATACCTCAAATTCCATCATCATTGAGATGAATACACACCTCAAAATGATTAACAAGCACACAAACAAAGCCACATAGATCACACATAAAGCACCTAAGAACACTTAGCCAATCCTCACAGAATGACTAACCCGCTCAAATCACGGGTGTCACAGTATCCCCTCCTTAAGGAAATCTCGTCCCGAGATTTAACTAGCCGATTCAACAGCACGATCTATAAATAACCGAGGATACTTAGACTTCATATGGTCTTCGCACTCCCAAGTGAACTTGGGGCCACGCTTTGAATTCTAACGAACTTTCACAAGTGATATCTTACTACGCTTCAAACTCCCAATCTCACGGTCCATAATCTCTACGGGTTCCTCAACAAAACGTAAAGTCTTGTCGATTATGATTTCATTCAACGGCACATGCAAATTAGCATCTGCCAAACACTTCCTCAAATTTGACACATGGAAGGTGTCATTCACGCTATTCAACTCCTCAGGTAACCTCAACCTATAAGCTACAAGACTAATCCTTTCAAGGATCTCAAACGGTCCTACATATCTCGGTGTTAACTTACCCTTCTTTCCAAAATGAACTACGCCCTTCCAAGGCGTCACCTTCAACAATACACGATCTCCCACCTAAACTCTAACGGCTTACGCCTAAAATCAACATAGCTCTTTTGACGATCTCCCGCCGCTTTGGGCTTTTCCTTTACCAACACTACCTTATTAGTCGTTTCTTGCACTAACTCGGGTCCAATCAAACTACTTCCTCCAATCTCTGCCCATATAACAGGCGATCTACATTTCCTACCATACAAAGCTTCAAACGGAGCACACCGAATGCTCAATTGATAACTACCACCAAAATCGATAACACATGCCCTCATTATATCCTCCAAAGTCTAAATCATACGTTCACTTTGTCCATCCGCTTGAGGATGCTAAGCAGTACTCAAATCTAATCGCGTCACTAACACTTTCTGCAGCGTCTGCCAAAACTACGAGGTAATTACTTCATCTAATCTGAGTTGATCGTCACAGAATTCCATTCTGTATTATTCATCAATATAAATCCTTGCCAACTTCACATCTTGAATCTCTTGATAGCTAGAAAATAGCTACTTGTCAGGCTATCGACCATCACCAATATCACTTCATACTCAATACTTTGACCTTGGAAATGTACTGATAAATTCCATGGTGATTCTATTCTCATTTTTACTAAAGTATTCAGGCTGTGCAGTAAAGCCAAAAGTCTTTGACATTACATCTTTTCTCTTAAACAAATCCAATAATTGCTAATCATAGGTAACTATATCCTTTTATACACGTGGTACAAGTACATGGTCTCCAAGGTTATAGTACGTCTTATCGCTCCCGGACTGTACAAGTACCTTATGCAATGAGACTCATCCTTTACTACCGATTCTAAATCATTCACTACTTAGCGAATTTCGTACTTACTTATGTACAATTTAATCATAAAGTACAACCTTCATATGCTCTTTTTCCATTTGTTGGTCCAGGGCACGCAGCATTTCTGCATGACGCGTTCCTCTAATTGGACATCTCACTTGGTGTTGCCAATATCTTGTCCTTAACCACTTGACTGGTATAGTCATGGACATTTGCTCTTACTCGTCTTAGTTTCACTTCTCCTTTGCTTCTCAAACGCATCAACCATTTCATTCGATAATCGAAAGGCGTCACACAAAATCATTTCTTAAGTCTAGAAAGCATCTTCTCGTTCTGCGCCCTACTCATACTTTTGATTCCTTAGCAGTTGAGAAGTATGGGATTTAACAATCTTAGAAAAGTTTGCAATGAAACGTAGGTAAGTAACCTGCCAATCTTAAGAATAATCATATATCGGATGGTGTCGTAGGTACTTTCCAATTCTTCATTGCCTCACATTAGCAACCTTAACATACAACTTATCCTTCCTCAGTAATTCTAACACTAACTTTAAATGAACTCCATGCTCCTCTTCTTAACAAATGACACTGGTATTTAGTGCTCACTCACGGATAATGGACTAGGTCATATGAAACCTTTGTCTTGCAACTCTTGAAGTTGTTTAGACAATTCTTGCATTTCTGATGGTGCTAGACATTATGGAGACTTCGCTACTGGCGTCGCTTCAGGAACTAAATCTATGTGGACTCATCCTGTCGTTGTGGTGGTAATCCCGATAAGTCTTCTAGGAACACATCAACAAAATCCCTCACAACAGAAATATCACCCACTTTCGGTTCATCTACCTTCGCTTTCATTAAAGCTTTAGCGACTCCTAAAGTACATTCCCCTTGAACCCTAAGTTTCCTACTACCTTCCAACGGTAATTCAACCACCTTCTCATGACATACTATCACAAACTTCCTCTTGGACAACCAGTCTATTCCCACAATCACATCAAAACTTCCACGACTCAATGATATCAATGAACTCCGAGGGTTACAACAATCGAATAGGATAACAAACGAATATCAAGTCAAGACTAGAATGCATATAGGAGATCCCATATATGCAAGTATACGTGGATCAAATGACATAAGAATCCTTTGAAAGAATGGATACATATATGTACTGAGTGAAAACGCAACGAAAGAAAATCAACAGACGTACATAAAAAAATATCAATACGAAAAACGGAAATTCTTATACCAATTATCGACTTTACTCGAAAGACCAAATTAAATAATATTTTTATAAAAATCAGTTTAAATAAAGAAAGCCAATTTAAGTATAAAAAATCATTTTAAATAATAATAAAATTGTCTTAAATGTAATCTTTGAAAAATTCATTCTGGTTGTCATAAAAATCTAGAGATGGTTATCTAATGGTGTATCATACCTTACCACTATGAATCACTTTAAACCAGCTTTTTATAATAAAATAAAATTTATTTAACCACTCAACAATTTTCATATCCTATTTGTATAGACCATTTAAACATCTTCTATTTACAAAGATCATTTTAAACACAGTTTTTTTTTTCTACACAATACTTCCAAAGGGTTTTTTTTATAATTAGACATCAATTATGAAATATGTTACTCCAACAAAGGACACCATATAACCAAAAGGGATCGTAAAACACCGTATAGACCCTAACACAATTCTATTGTTTGAAAACGAAAGAAAATACCAGGAACCATTTTACTTTAAAATAAAATCACCGAATCTCGTACAAGAAAATCATGCAAGACGTTACATTCCTCAAAAGAAAACCGTAGGTCTTATTCAAAATAACGATCAACAGAGCAACCTAAAGCGTCGATTCTAACACGTCACCATCGGGTTACGAAAACCCTAAAGGGATTTACAAAGAAGGAGTAATGATCCACAACCTTAATTATGTTAGGAACCAATTAGTGCTTAAAAGTAAACTTTGATACTTATACAAGTAATCAATGCCAACAAAAAAACAAAACTAACGAAATGAGGCCTATATCCCGAACGAGCAGATTCTGAAACAACAATATACATCGAGACGTCATATAGGAAAATCAGTGTATCCCTTACTAACAAAGTACGATGAAGGGATGCTAAGCTTAGACTTAGGAAATCCGAACAAACAACCGAGCAAACGAGCAACCTTTATAAATAGCAATACTAGGTATCCACAATTACTAGATAGAAGGGAAACTTACTATCTATACAACTCATCTTAACATATCCTCTATTGGGTAAGAGAAGAATCTCTCCTTACCCACCATCCTTGATCATAAATACACATTATCAATAAAGAAAACATTTTACACTACATCTTACAACCAAACACAAATAAATGCAATCATGGTCACAAGTCCTACGTGCGTGGATGCCTTTATAATTATGTTGGCCACCATAATTATAAGTTTCTCCTTTTCACACGTGTACTTACTTCCAAGATTACCCATATCAGTCATAATTCACATATAAGCACATATACCACATTGCACATCTTAAACCACTCAAACTTAACACATAAAAGATGCTCCATCAAATAACTACTTACTTATATCAAATTGAAATCGAAACGACATAAAGGAACGAAAGTCTCGCAACGACTTCCAAAATACGAAATATCCGAAAGAAATAATCAATAACAACATAACGAGGTAAAGGACGGGATAAACTCACCCCCCCCCCCCCCCCACTATGCTAGGTCCTCGATTGGGTTTGTCTTTGCCTCCGCAAGAATCACCTGGATCCTCGAGTCAAGGCCCTATTTCATGGCTTCTGACAATGATCAACTATCCTTCTCCTTCGGTTCAAAGAGGCTCCTTAAAATGCTTAAGTCCAGTTGGGTAAAACAGTTGCACCACAAAGACTTCTACGGGTTAGGGAAAAACATAAGCTAAAATACTAAGGAAGTAATACATATCATTATCAATTATGGTTGAAAATAACTAAATATGGCATAATTTAGCAAAATACAAGATATATAAGCTATGCAAAAAATAGAAGGGAGGCATAGCAGTTATAGCATTAAACACTTAAGCCCTAAATGCATCTACATGAAGGACCCCTAGGTTATAATCTAGGCTTAACCACCTACTTCACTATAACCAAAAGCTTTGATACCAATCTGTCATACCCCGCTAATGCGGAAACGCGATGCGTAACAAGAAAGGATATCATCACAACACAATGGCGTCTATATAGAGAATTCTACATGCAATAAATAAGCAAAGTATAGACACAAAGTGTCATAACAATACCCATAAACTAACCAAATCCAAAAGGCGTCTTTATTGATGAAACGATAGTTCTCGCCAATAGAAAGACATGCAACATTTATTCATAATCCAAACAATGCAAAATTCAAGACAATAAAGCAATAATCTCCACGACATCCTATGGTCTCTTTCAAGCAACTTCTCTTTATCTATTACCATGTTGCCTCACCTGAAAAAAGATGCTTTAAACGTCAAATATTGTTGGTGAGAGTAATAGGGGGTTTTTTAAGATACTTATAAAACTTTCATCCAGATTGCTTGCGTTACTAAAACAATTCATAACAATCATACACTGGGTAGGCGTACCCATCCGATCCCATATCACAACACTGAGTAGGCGTACTCATCCGATCCCATATCACAACACTGAGTAGGCGTACTCATCCGATCCCATATCACAACACTGAGTAGGCGTACTCATCCGATCCCAAATATGTCACTTACGCACCTAAAAGTCTACCAGCTGGAACTTATACTTAGGCCTGGACCAACACATCATTGAGTCTTATTTCAACCCTTCAGTTGGATTTGATTGAGTAGTAAACACCACTCTCCAACCGAACTCACATACCTCAAAACGCCTCCAATTGATCACAAAGCCATGGAGCGTACCACATAACATATAAACACATAATCACAGCAACTAAAAACATTTAACTCATAGCATCATTTTCACCCCAAGAAAACATAAGAAAAAGGGGCTATGAAACTCACCTGATTGCTTTGCAGCTTCCACAAACACTAGCACAAATCTAAACAACAAAACAACACGTGTTACACGCTACTAAGCCAAAAGCTTAAGCACATGTAACAATCATATGATGGATGTATAAGGTGTTTAATTACCCTCATGGGTCACCCCGACACCATGCCCATCATTAACCAATTCGTTTACACACTTTTTCAAAGTTCTACAATTTACCCGAAAATGCAGAATTTTAGTGTCACTTTACCATTTTCTAAACCACACCTACTGACCTTTATAAATTTTACCAAAAATCACAGGTTCAATATCATGTGTTTACTATCCCCATGATTTTTCCACTAATTTATTTCCACTCTTAAGTGCCCCAAATAAAATCAAACTTTTAACTACTCAGTTTCGGATCTGATCGCACACTAAAAAGTTTGGACCTAAAAACCATACTTAGACTCCAAATCAGAAGCTCTCCTTTGGGGGATTTTTAATAGACACATAGAACTAAACTCCTGTAGGTTGGCTAATCCTAATTCAAATTTTAAGTGGGGGTTTTACACCTCGTAATCTGACCTAAATCTGACCCGAATTTACTGCTTTGACAACTTTTCTCGTAACCAACATTTGAATGACTTCCCGACCTTAAAAACTTTCGAGGCTGGATGTTCTGGAAACTAGACTCTCTGAGCTACATCATAGACACTGGAATCACATCAATTCATGCTTCTAACCTCTAGATATTCACGAAACAACACAGCCCTAAATTCTGCTCAAACCTAAATCAAGTTTTAACGCATTCTAAACCTAACCGAACACACCATCATACTTATAATTCATCCCTAATCATTATTAACTAGTTTAATTATATAAATTTACAGATTTTATAAAACCCTAATTATCCATCTTAATAATTGTTACATGAATTAATGATTAAAACTAAACAAAGAAGATGATTTGTACCTTAAACCCTTGATTCTTGAACACAAAAATCCCTAACTTGAAAAAATAATTTTCCTTCTCTTCTTGCTCTTGAATATTCAGCCGATCAATTGGTATAGGGGAGTTGAAAAGTGATTTAGGGATAATAAGGTTTAGTATTTATAGGATTAGAGTCCAAGTTATAATCAAATTTGTTTCCTTTTTTCCTCCCTAATCCCTTAACCGGCCGAACCCTTATCTTTTTTTTAATTATTAATTACTTAATTACTTGCATTACCTTAAGTTTTTATAAAAACCTAAGCTTATTTGAGTATACTTTTTTGCGTAAACGCAATTTACTAGACTTTTAAAATAAATAACTTTTCATTTTTATTTTAACCTAACTTTCCAAAAATAGAAATTCACATTTCATTCTTATTCTAACCATTAACACTTATTCATACCTAACATTACTAACACATAAATACGTATACGTAATAATACTTACACGATGAATCACTAAAACGCTTAAATCACAAAATCATTTCTTTGACACCAAAAGTGAACAAAATGAACTCCACAAAATCCAACACAAATTCAATCCCAGTGAGACGATCACGCTTAATGGATTGATTACCAAATCTTACATATCTCACATAAACACATATAATCACGTATAAACACAAATAACACATAACCCATACATTACAACCGATACACAAGTCAACTCTAATAGTTTGACTAACCTGCTCAAGTCATGGTTGTCACACTACATTTGTTGCTTCTTTATCCATCTCTTCTCCCGCAACATTCGCACCTTGAATTTCATCATCATTGTCATCATCAGTTGTTGAAACATGAGAAGGTGTTTGAACCTTAGGATCAAAGCTATCTTCTTTATTTTCTTCTTCTTCTTGCCTTGCTTCATCATCATAAGTTAAAAAATTAGGATGAACAAAGTCTTCACCATCATTGTCAGATTCAGTCCATTCATCATCATCATCATCATGATCATCATCAGTTGTTGAATCATGAGAAGGTGTTTGAACCCTAGGATCAAAGCTATCTTCTACATTAAGTTCTTCTTCTCGCCTTGGGGTGAACAAAATCTTCACCATCATTGTCAGATTCAGTCCATTCATCATCATCGTTATGATCATCATCATCTTCGTCTTTGCCTACATTTGCTTCATCATCATCATCTTCTACATCACTAGACTTCCAAGATAGTTGCTCGTCATCAGATCCATATTTAGGTACATCGGGAACCCCTGGTGTAGCACCAGTTCCTTTATGTACACCAGAACCGCTAACATGTGAGCTGTGGGTTTGAATTAAGCTTCGTTTGGTGGCCAGCTTTAATTGTTTAGCCTCAGTCAATGCTACTTCTGATAGAGTTTCCAATCCAAGAGCAGGTTGCTTTTTCTTTCTAGATTTTGCTACCTTAGCCGTTGCTTTGACTCTTTTACCGGGGGAAAGCTTGGGTGCTTATTCAGTCTTTGACCTGGAAGATCGACGTATATATTTAGGTTTTAGTTACACCTTTCCAGTAGCAAGGTCATGGTAAGTCTTGTACGCTTCTGACTCTTTTATTGCTTGACTAGTTAGATATTCTGGAAGAACGACACCATATCTTTGAACAACTTCATGCTGAGGGATGAATCTCATAGTTGTAAGAATAGGATCATCATTATGAACACACTTCCAGGCTGAGAGGATTAATCTCATAGTTGCGTCTAAAGAATCAGGCATCAACACATTTAGCCATGTACCCGTCTAAATACTTGTTTCTTCTTGAAGGAAATTTGATCTTGTACATGAAGTGCATTGATGATAAACTTTGGCTGAATCTTGGGATAGAACATATACTTTGTTCCATAACTTGACTCCTTGTTTTCACCACTATTTGATAAAACAGGAATCCCGTCTCATACAAAGGTAGAACATATCAAACAATCTTACAGAAATGATGGTACCTTTCCTTCTTGCATCTGTTGCAGCTCTTTCTCTTGTGATTTTGAATTTGAAGATTCCATTAAAGTTCGATGTGTAAAATGAAATTAAGAATCTTAAGTAGATTAAGTGATGTTGTGGTTTGTTAAGCTGGATTCCATTTGGTAACTTTTGCTTGATTAAATCGAATTGTAGCTTTTTAAAGGACTAACGGTGAAATATAAAACCCCAACGAGGACTAATGATGAAAAACTATAAAATTAAAGGTTATATAAAAACTTTGAAAAAAAAAACTAAAAGTGAAAATATTTAAAAAATTAAAAGCTTAAAATAAAATGTTATAACTAAAAAGTGTTAATAGTAAATCTATTATTAAACTAAGGTTAGGATTGAAATGTTTGAAAGTTAAAGGTCTAATAGTAAAAGTGTTTATTAACTAAAGGTTAAAATGAAACTTTTTTGAAAAACAAGAGGTTAAAAGTGAAAATTTGAATTTTAAACAAATATTAAAAATGTTTCATGCGCTACTGTTAAACTTTATCTTTTTCGTTTTGATATCAGCTATGGTTTTTCATTTCGTTCTTTCTTTTTGATCTCGTTTATTGATGTCTAAACAAATTTTAAACACGTTATGATGATCTATGAAAGATCGTGATTCTAATGGTATACATTATAAGATCCGCTAACGACCGAAACTCGAAACCGAAAAACCCAAAACAAGTCAAAACAAAATCGTTTAACCTTTAAACCTTGTCTTCTTCACTTAGAATAAACTCTAAACCACGAAATATAAGTCTGAAAGCTGAGAATGCATATTTCGCAGAATGAACTGAAGTAACTTATTTCGCACAATGAACTTGAATTGCTTATTTCGCACAATGAATCTAAACCTGCTTATTTCGCACAATGAATGACACCTGCTTATTTCGCACAATCTGTTTATGACATATTTCACACAATCTGTTTATGACATATTTCGCTTAAACGAAAACGCATATTCCTCTGGTAAGGAAGATGAATAAGCCAAGAAATAAGCTATCTAAAATAAGTTGGTTTAACAGATATTAAGCCACGAAAGAGAAGGCATAATAAGCTACGTAAAATTTTTAAGTGAAAGAGTTATGCTCTGTTTGTAATAAGTTTTAAAACCCTTTGAAACAAGAATATAAGCTGTGGCCAAAATAAGCTGTGATAAGCTATATAAAGCTGTTTCACGAACAAATAAGCTACAAACTGTCAATGATAGTAAGATACAAGAGTTTTTGAATAAGAAAGACGAGATCTTGATGTCAAATAAGCCACATCCAAACACTCCCCTAAAGACAAAGCCGATACAAATAAGCTCTAAAAACAGATAATAAGAAGTTTTTAATCCAAAATAAGCTATACCCTATAATCCTTACTATGTTAGAAATGATTTTATCAAAGAAAGTTTAGACTTTTTTTAACAAATAAGCTAAATCCAAAAACTCCTAAAAACTAAGCCGGGAATAGAATAAGCCCAAATAAGGTGAGAAAAATCCTGCTTTACAACCACTAAAAAGGCCACAAAATAAGCTGTAAAAATGAGCTAGTGAGATTCTTAGAAGGAATGAATAAGCAATACTCAGAACAGGAAAGAAAAATACGAAACGATATTACTACTAACTGTTTTAAACTAAAAAGATTAAAGCTAAAAACCTAACACAATAACAAAATAACCAATCTTCACAATCGTGGCCCAAGATTTCTACAAAAAATATAAGGTTTGAATAATCTGTTTTTTGAAAAAGGTAGAAGCTGTTGTACAAAAATAAGCAAAACTAAAAAACCGCCACCTAAATAAGCCCTAATAAGCTCAGATAAGCTTAAACAAATAACCACAACTTATCACTCAACCCACCTCATGGCTCTTGATACTAATTGTAGAATATCAAATCACACAATCTAAGTAAGATGAGAATACAGAATCTAGAGAGAGAAAGTAGAGTGGTTGATCACTTGGAGAGAGAAAGAAAGAATGTATTATGAGAAATAACCAAATTACCAACACCTCTCCATGGAAGGAGAGGATATCTATACATGATTTTAGGGCGTGGGTTAGCTTACATTTACACCACGATTGACTACGAGCTACTAATTACAATATTGAAAGTGACCGAGACTTTTTTTGATTTCTAATACATCATCTCCAAGATCTTACACGACTAAAACATAATCAAACTTTACACGCCTAAAACATAATCAAAGAACAAAAACGAACGACAACAACAACAACAAAAATCATACCCTAATCTATAAACCACAATCGACGATCCCAAATTACCACCTCAATTTGTGAACCACTATCAACGATACAGCCGCAAATACATTTTTCTTAACACCAACCCAAAACACTGCTCCAAGCTGCAAAAACATAAACAAAAAACTAAAAAAACACGAAAAGCACTTCCAAACACCACATGCAATACATGATTTCCAAAATCTTACACGACCAAAACATAATCAAACCTTACACGCCTAAAACATAATCAAAGTAAAAAAACGAGCGACAAAAACAACAAAAAACATACCTTAATCTGTAAACCACAATCGATGATCCCAAATCACCATCTCAAACTCCAAAAAATTAAACAAAACAACCAAAAACATGTAAAGAACTTCCAGACAACACATGCAATACACAATTTCCAAAAATGAACAAAAAAATACATTTATCTTAAAACCACAATCAACGATCCCAAATCACGTCTTCAAGCTACATAAAGTTAAACAAAACAACAAAAAAACATGAAAACCACTTCCAAACAACACATGCAATACACCATTTCCAAAATCTTACTCACCTAAACATAGTCGAACTTAAACGAATAAACAAGAACAACAACAAAAACATACCTTTAATCTTTGTGTGGAAACTAGAATGGAGGTTGAATAGTTTTTTCCGTTTCAAAAACTAAAACTTAGATTGTCTACTTATGTGAATTCAATAGATATACAAATATGTATATGATAGCGATGAAATGAATAAATAAGTAATTGCGGAATATAAAAAAGTAAAGATAAGAAAGATCAAACCAAAGACACGATGATTTATAGTGGTTCGTCTACAAAGCTCCTCTTTGCTCTACTCTACTCCCTGAGTACCCAACTTAAGAATTTTCTTCACCATGTCAACAAGTTCCCTTTAGGCGAAGAAAACTGTACACGTCGCTTACACTTTTTCCGGTACTAAGCTAAATACCGAGTTCTACTTTGAGATAGAACCAATCTAACACACTACGTATTTAAAGGCCTAAAATACTAACCTATCATACACATATGATAACACAAGAAAAATAGATGAAGGTGGATAAATATCACAAGTAGGATGACTCTACTAAACTAATAACACTTGAAGCGTGAAGTCTTTTTTATGTTCTTTATTAAAGAGTGGAATGAATGGATCACTTGTAATGGATTATATAACAAGTATAATGATCAATGTATGAAAGAAAATAAATATGCAAGAGAAAAGATGGAAAAGGGTGAAGCAAATGAAAACATTTGGTTCCTATTTATAGGAAAATTTGAAATTCAAATTCTGCCGTGATATGCCAGCTGCATCGATCCAAGGATCCATTGTAGCCTGGATCCATCTTTGATTTTGGTGGATCCGTGTTACAACTAGCTGTTATTTTGTTTTTAGTGGTTAACCACAAATCTTTACAAAATATCTAATTGTACTTAATAATCAGATTTAATATATTCTTCTAAAATAATACATTTCTTAACATGCAAATGGAAATATTTTCTAAATTTGAAAAGATATGGAAAGATTATTTCCATTTATAGTTAATCATATTTTGTCTTATTGATTAATATAAAGAGTTTATAATTAATCATGTGTTTACTTGAAATCATTTGATTAGTAGTAGTTTATGCAAATGATACAAAATATTTTTCTTTGATCATTAACTACGCCTTATAACGCCATATTCATACCTTAAGTGATTTGGCGTCGGCAAGTAAACTTATGACTAAATAACTTGTTTACGTAAACTTTTACGTAGTATGACATTATATTTGTTATTATCAAAACTTGAAGATCATTAAATAAAAATATCGTTTTTACGGGAATCTTTGTATTAACACTGTGAACCACCAAATTTGGAAGAAACACTTCTACCTCGACATCTGAAACCATCAAGCAACCAGCACTCCTAACCATTGATGAAGGGGAGAAAGAAAAATACAAAAGAAGAGTGTGAAGAGTCTTGAGTACACTTGCATGTATCAGTGAAGCACTTCTACCTAGATATCCGAAACCACCGACCAACCACCACTCCTAACCACTAAATAAGGGGGAGAGAGAGACTAAAGAAGAGTGTGAAGAGTGTTGAGTACACTTGCATATATTGGTGCAATGTTAAAACCGAGAAGCAAGAACTAATATAGGCCCAAATTATAACAGCCCACTAATACAACCCATTAACCAAACGACAAGCACAAACGTAAAACAACCTCATTAAATGCTTAAACGACGTCGTCTGCATGCCTAATGTGTAATAGAGTAATATTTACTATAACGTGGTGTTTGATATGTTTTAATCAAAGCATGAATGAAAAAGACTATTACGACAGAATAAACAAATCTTGTTTGTTTACATTATAGAATGTAATGAGTTATTCATTGATGATCCATAACACCGAATCTATCATTTTGATTCCTTAAGGGTCTCCTATTTTTTTCTCATTCCATCTTGTAATTGGTATATGTTTTTGTTGTCTTTGGAATGGATTAAGATTATAATTAATTGTTTGGTTGAAAAAATTGGTTTTAAAGTATTGGTGATACCCTCAAACAAGAGTTTCTACCAAAGCGATTTTATAGGTGAGTTTAAGAAAAATGAAACATACTTGTACTGGAAAATTGTGTCATTTGTATTTTGACCTCATTTTTAATATTAGTTAATAATTTTTTATAGAAACTATAATAGTAACTTTTTAATTTTAAAATAATATTAAATTATAATCGTTTCTTTTATTTCTATTTACAAAGAAACAGATTTTACACTATCATTTATTTTCTCTTTCCTATTTTTCTTTCAGATCTTAACCAATACGAAATCTTATTCCAAGCCTATTTGAATACCAAACGTACTCTAAAAGTTTATCATTAACAAACCACATTAAATAAAATTTCTATCACCGATGGGGTACTTTAGTCTTTTTCTTATTGATTTTATTCCATCTTATTATACATCATTATTCCATTGCATTGTTTATTTATTCAATTAATTATGTTGGTAAAACATTGACTATGATCTCTTTTATGTTTTAACGATGACAAATAAACGTTCGCAATACGTAAAATAACAAACGGTAGCCAAATCCATAAAAACAGATTCTGTGAAACTGGCGCGCTGGGCACACGTTAGCGCGTGGCCAGCACGCCACTCGCGGTCTCTGTTTTTACGGATTCAGTTTTGTTGGCTTTCCTCTTAACCGACACATGTGGAAACTTTAATAAAGGTATGTGTATGATATTTGAGCATTTGGGAACACTCAACATGAGGTTTAGACTTAGAGAGGAGCAAAAACGAATCCTTCTGTTTTTCAACAAAACGCCAACTCAAATCTTTTATCAAACGCCTCTAGCCAAGGCCAAAACTTCTTTCTAAACCTAGTATGAACATACTTTTAACTTACCATCAAACAAAAGTATTCATTTGACCTTAATCTGGATTTACGTTGTTCCTAATCACGTAACGAGTTTTACTCCCTTATTGGTCAAACTAAATCAAAGTTTACTTTGCGTAAACGCATCCTTACTCGTTATGGGATATGCTTTAATGATATGCAAATGACTTAGCTTGTTTACATCAAGATGATTAGTGATCAAATCCATAGTTGATTATCATGGATTAAAGTCCAAGTGACTAATTGAGTTTGTGGTATTTGGAGGTTAATTATACTTTAAGTTTTTCTAACCTCTTTGATTTACAAACTCACACATGTATTTCTCACATGTCCTCCATACATACAAGATGTTTTACAAACTCTCACATTCCTCCATACACCACTTTTATACCATACTTCTTACAACATATTCTTCCCAATCATTTGTTAATCCCTTCTTTCCTAAAAAAAGATTAAACATCCTTTCTACACATCCTTCCTAATCATTGGTTAAACCCTTCTTATCCCAAAAAATGATATATCTTCACACACTCTATTCAATCCTTTCTTCAACCATTCCATAATCACTCTTGCCCATTCTTTTCTCTCTTATTGGCAAAGTGATTATAAACCCAAATCAATCCTTTGATTTCACTCTAATCATCATCATCTTCATACTTCCTCTTCTTAAACCTTCACAAGCCAAACCTTCCTCACTAAAACATTCCTCAATATTATCCTTACATGGGACAACTCATATTCTCTTACACCATTGTACTTTCTGTACTTCTTGTCCCTCAACATTCCAGCATAGGCTCCTCTACATCACATCAAAACATTCTCCTCCACATATTTCCTATTTATCATATTCCTCATACAAACCATTTTGAATTTCACCCATACACACTTTCATCTTAACCCTTGATCAAGCCACCTCACCAATCCAAATTACCTCATCACTCACTTTCCCTCTTAAACTAAAATTCAAGTAACACACACACATACACATACACACACACTCTTCCATCTTCACCCTTAATCATGCCAATTCATCTATCCAACTTACCTCTTCACCTTCTCATCTCTACCCTTCATTTTAAATATGATTAAGAGGATCCTTTCTATCCTATTAACATCACATTATGGCAACTCACATACAACTCATCCTTATCCCTTCCTTTATTACACACATGTGAGAATTCTATTTGAAATTCAAATTTAAAATCTTCCCCCTATAACATCCACCTTAGACTAGTTACTTTGGAGGAATACCCAAAATACCAGTGTCTAGTAGTTCTTTTCTCTTTTATTGATATCGAACAAACAAAAACCTTTTAAACACTTCACAAACGTTTTTATCAAATGGCTATTTGAGTTGGTTGAGCTTGAGTAAAAGAATGATTGAAAGGTCATAATGTGAAGTACAATTGGGGGTTTAACAAGTGCGGGTATTTAAAACGCTAAAGTCCTAAAGAAAATAATTCAAGAATTTGGCGCGCTGGCCACGTGCTGACGCATGGGCAGCGCACCAGTTACTAATTATTTTCCCAAGTTTGGGACTCTTGGCCTATAAATACCCACCATTGGCCTTTGTATTCCTCACCTCTTGCAAACATTCTTTCCTCTCTTTTCTCTTCTCCTATCCTCTAAGTCTAACATTAAAGTGTTCTAATCTTCTCATCTCATCATTCTATTGACGTGAACACATCTCTGCAAGAGAGCCACACAAGTACCTAATCCATACTTGTGTGTTTTATCGAGGGTCTTCTTTCTCATACCCTTTCTATTATAATTGAGTCCCTAGGCTAGGTTAGGGATATAATTCTTAAATCAAACTATCATTCAATCGAGTCGTAAGGGAAGTCTTGTATCTGAAGGGTCAAGCCTAGATCATTAGGGATCTAGTTAGGGCTTGGTAAACTTCCAAGGGTAAGTTCTTTGGGATAATATTTTAAGTCGAATCACGGGTTCTTAGTGGTAGATTCCGATGGCAAAATATGTAGGTAGTAACTCTTCTTTGTGAGCGTCGATCTTTGTGCATATCGGTGGAGTTAAATTGTAATACGGTTTATAGTCTACCATAAGGATTATACTAGGAATAGTATAGGTGTCGTAGATTCGTAACTGGACGTACGGAATGTGAGAAATGGTATTTTTCCATGTTAATATTTGGCTATTAACTTACTATTTTTCACTTTTCTTTACGTGATTAAATTTATCGGTAAACCAGGAGGTTACCTCGGTTTTAGCAAACCATCTTTGGACGCGTTGGCTTTAGGACTAGTTTAGTTACTAGTTGCGTATAAAATAGTGAATTTTCCATTCACATGCATCGCTCTTGTATACTATAGTTTTCCCACCAAAAACACATATTATCTAAATAATATGTGCATACTTAAAAATTTAATTTTAAAAATCATTTTAGTACCCTCCCTTCCCCTTTGTTGCTCTTCCAAACCCCACACACAAACACCACAACATGAATTTTGTTATCTAGCCTAACAATACTTGTACCATATCTTAGATACATTTTAAATTGTAGCCTAATCATTTGTACCAAGTGGTCACACTTTGTTCCCCCTTGCCTCATTTCCAGTCGAACAAAACCCTTACCCACATAGGATTATTTTTGTGGTTTAGCAATTGTAAAAAGTGGTCACCATGGTTTTTGTTTTATTGTCATGTACTAACCACTAAAACCTCAACATCTTTTGTCTTGCACCAAATTTGAACCCCGCACCTCTAAGCATCCTATGTGCATGTTTTAGTATAAAAGGAGAGCTAGCAAAACACATATTCATTTTACACACACAACAAACACTTAACAAATTTTGTTCTCCTTTCCTCTTGTTCTTTGGTTTGGCCGGCGTAGACAACCGCAAAGGGGTGTTCATTTTATTTGATTAGACCTTGGGTCTATATTATTATAGTGTTGGTGTATGGTTGGTTTATTTTGGGTGGCTTGTGGATCGTGTTCTGGTTATAATAGTTATATTTTTGGTCAATCCTATATATTGTCTTCATTTTGTAAGTAAATATTTTTCCTAAAATATTTTTGTACTTTCATTTCATCTTTTGCATATATGTTTATCTACCTAACATGTTCTTTTATTAAAACTACACTTAAAACGCCCTACACATAAAAACCTTACATGAAAGTCCACTTTTGAGCTCGTCATTATTTTTGTAAATACATATTTTGTTGAAAGTTATATATATGCTTGTTCATATATATTTGGTTATGATATGTTTAAATATTAAGACTTGCGGATGTGTTATAGATTTTATTATATATAGGAAGAGGTTGAGCTATGTGGATTTGTGGTTGTGGATTGTTGATTTGTGGATTGTGGTTTGTGGATTGTGACGTTGGTGGATGGTAGGGCTATAGGGAATAGAATCGGTGGAAGAGATAAATAGGTTAGTACTTTTGGTACATTTTATGTGGTTGATAAATATTTGTTCAAAAAATAGATTTATAACGGATAAACGGGCGTAGTTTAAATATCGGTGATGTATATTTATATTTATATATATACTATATATATTATATATATTTATAATATATATATATATATATATGTCTCTTATTCGAAATTGTTATGTTTTTTCTAACTCCGTTTTTATAGTGTCAAAACATATATTATAAATGTTGGAAACTTGTATTTTAAAAAGAAGGGATATTATTCGTACTATTTTAAAAGCATTTCTTTTAAAAGACTTAACGACCGTTACGTATAAAATAGTATCTAGACTATATGAAATACTAAAAGTGTAAATTTGGAATTTAACAAAAAGACTTAGTAACAAGCTACGACTCTTCAATGTTGGATATATTTTCTTATAAAAGTGTTAAAAACTTTTATTTAAAATGTTGACTTTTTACGAAAAACTTAGTTTGACTTTAAAGGTCAAGCACGAACATGTCAAGGTGATAGATAGTCAAAATAACTCATATGCACATTCATATTTCATTTACATCAACTTAAAGCATGCATACATCATTTAGGTTGTGGTTAGGAGATGCACCATTACATACTTGATCGAACTTTCACTGTTGTACGAATTTGCTTAAGGTAAGTTTCATAGCCTCGCTTTTACTCATTTTTATGAATACTTTTACAAAATTTTGGGGTGAGATGCATTGCTTGTTTTACTTTTGGACACAAGTACTTTACTTTACTTTTTACATGATTATGGATTAGCCTAAGTACCGTTAACCCACTATGTGCCATCATGAAACGTTAATTACTTGTATAAGAGTGAGTGTAATAAATAGATCTATTAAGAGTGACGTCCCCGACCGAGTTAGGTGATTCTTACCTATTTTAGAAATTCCAAACAAACGAACGTATACCATGTCGGAATTCTAGGTGGTCTCGGGTTGTACACCTAGACGGGCAACTTTACACACTGTCATAGCTTCGATATCATGAGACTTAGTGCAATCGTAATTACTTTTTTGGATATTGTATAACATGCAATAATTACTTTGAATCTTGCGGTCCACATTTCTATTTAACCAAACCTATGAACTCCTCAACTTTATGTTGACACTTTTAAGCATGTATTCTCGGGTGCTTAACCACGTAAGAGAATTTATGAAGTACTTAGAGTCCGCATCATGATCATGGTTCATCTTATGGGTTTTACTTGCATTTAAATCATTCTCGTTGTATTTTTATCAAATTATGACTTATCTTGATGCTATACTTTGGGACCGCTTGTCTAAAACTTATTTAAATTTTATGTGTCAACGAGAGTATTTTTAAACGACTCATTTAGAGGTCGTTCTCTTTATCTTGTGCTTGTGTATCATGAGGTCACCACCCCCGATTACCCTTTCGCTGTAATATTTTGGGGGTGTGACATGGAAGGACTAAATACCCTTCCCGAACCAGTATATATCGTGGTCTCTCTCTTTATCTCTTTCTCTCTCTCTCTCTCTCTCTCTCTCTCTATATATATATATATATATATATATATACTTATTGTTCTCATTACAAAGTAGATTAGTACATTACTCAGTTCTTTGAGACTTGAAGTTTTATAAACTTCAAAGAAGTCAAGAAATCGTATTCATCCCCCCCCCTTCTACAATTCTATAATTAGTATCATAGTAGTTTACTTAAGTTTCCAAGCGTTAAAGCCTTCCCGAGAAGTCTCTTCAAGTTGAAACTTCTTTTTCAATAATTCGAAATCCTAACTCTGGTTTTTGCAAAAGCTGAGTAAAGATCCATGGCTCAAGAGAACTGTAATTCTTTGGGAGGATATACAAGCCATCATGAACACCACCACAAGGAAGATCCGAAGATCGTTCTTGAAGACTCTTGGAGTGATAGCAATGAAGACGGTCATAAAGAGGCAAATGAAGTGTGTCTTATGGCTGTTGGATCTCAAAAGGTACATCTAAACCTTTCATGTTCAAATATAGCTTTAAGTATAGAAAACCAAGAAAATAATAATTTTGAACTCATAGAGCTAAATAAGGATTATTTAAAAAAAGATTAAAACTTTATTAAAGGAAAAACAAACTTTAGAAGAAGAAACAAATAAACTCACCAATAAATCAAATGAACATGAAGTCAAAATTAAACGACTAAGGCTATAAAAATAAAAGAGGTGATTGAACCATGCTTAAGTTGTGAAGAACTTACACATGTGGTTGACTCTTTGAATAATAATATGTTTAAACTTCAAAACAAAACTCTTAGCTTTTCAAAATTCAAAAGAATTAACAACACTTTGAGTGACATGTCATGTCAACAAATATCAACACTTGATAAGAGTAACTTGATTAATTAACACTCAGTCTATAGTTCCTCATACAAGTTGTGATAACTCTTATGGTCTTAAAATTCCTATTCTAAGTGTAGAGGGCAAGAAAATTTTTACAACCCAAATCTCACAAAGTGTGCCTAACTCGTTCAACAAATCTAAACATAAGGCTTTTCACAATCAAAGAATCCCATTTCTAAAACCTTGACCGCCATCTCAAAGAAGAAATCATTCTTATAACAAAACACATCATAATCAAGCTCATAATTCTTTTTATAGGAGATACAACTCTTACCCAAACTAAAACTTTAATAAAACAAATTTTCATCAAAGAAAGTAGCCTTATTTTCAAAACATCTCTCTACCAATGCTCTTAAAGTTTCGTCTAGAGACAATAAGTATCTTGCTTCAAGATCCAAATATGCATAACTTGGAAATGTTTTATGCTAACCTCAATGGACCCAAAATACAATGGGGATCAAGAATTTTAGTTTCATGTTTGCTTTATAAGCATGCCAGAATCATCATCCCCTACCGGATTCTTATAATGCCAATGTCACAAACAACGAGGATGTATTTTAATCAAGCACGATGTATGAACCTAATACATATCATAATAGAAACATCGGTAAAGGTAACTCCTGTTTAAGCTTTATTATAATAATTCATAGGACTACTAAGCATAATTTAGATCATTCCCATGCTTTAATATTAACAACTTTACTAAATACACTTTCGGTCATGCATCCATAATAGATCACTCAACTCTTTGGCATCATAGATTAGGACATATAGACATGAGAATAATTTAAAACCTAGTCTCAAAAGGGCTTGTTAGAAAACTACCTATGATAAAGCTTGATAATCATTCTTGTGACAATTGAAAATTAGAAACTCAATTTCATTCTTAGATCTTGTTCACATTGACTTGTTTGGTCCATCAACTACTCAATATCACGGAGGCAACTTCTACACTTTAATTAGGATTGATGACTACTTAAGATACACTTGGACACAATTTTTAAAATATAAAAATAAAGCTCTTGAAAAATTCAAAGTCTTAAGGAAAACCGTGTAAAACCTACTCGATTGTTCAATTATGTCAGTCCGAGCAAATCATGGTAGAGAATTTACAAATAATGTGCAATTTGGGGACTTTTGTGAAAAACATGGAATTTATCATAACTTCTTGGCTCCTCTTACCTCTCAAACCAATGAGTTTGTTGAAAGGATAAACTACTCGTTACAAGATATGTGTCGTGCAATGATAAGCGAGCAATCCATTCCATAAAAATTTTGGTGTTACGCCTTTAATACCGCAATCTACATTCAGAATAGGACATATATAAGAAAAACATTGAATAAAAAACCATATGAAATTCTTAGGGGAAAAAAGACATCCTTAGGTTATTTTAGAGTTTTTGGTTGTAGATGTCAAATAGGCACCATCACCCTATACGAGTCTAAACCATACAACAAAATCTTTTCAGGATACTTACAAACCTCAAAATCGTACATAATGTTCAATAAGGAAACATTGAAAATTAAGGAATCATTCGACGTAATCTTTAATGAAAGCATACCTAAGGCTCTAGATGATAGGATAAAAGAAAATCAAACACAAACCCTTGAGGTAAGCAAATTGGCCATAGACAACCTAGAAGAAGTAGCTCCTAGGATAGAAAACGTAAAGGAAATAATTAACCAACCAATAAATCAAGTCATACGTGATACAAATCAAATAACAGTTAGGTCACAAATTCAAAATAACTTATTTACCTTCATATCGACCCTAGAACATAAGAGATTGGAAGAAGCAATTAAGGACGAATGTTGGACAATGGCCATGCATCATGAACTAAACCAACTTGCACGAAATAACGTTTGGAAATTAGTTCCACTGCCTAGTGATCACACCATAATAGAGTTACAATGGTCCTTTAGAAATATAATGGATGCGAATGGAATAGTTAGTAAAAACCACGTTAAGTTAGTAACTTGTAAGCCTAATCAACCAGAGTCACTCATAAACACCTTATTTGCCCAGTTGCACTGATAACATCAAATAGTTAATACTTTTTAGTATCAAATTCCTTATGAAAATGCTTGTAATTATGTTATAAATATCTAAAAACAATACATAATCACTTATATTTAGTTTTCAGGAAAAATGCGAGCATTGAAGCAAAAGACACGAGATTTGGACGTGGAATTCAAGAAATTGAAGGCCCAAGGCTTTTATGGCCTAAGCTCCCCGCATAAGTTACGCCGTAATCAAGATTAAAAAAGAAATGAGTCAGCATCAGTGGTTACGGCGTAACCACTCCATCACCTTTACACCGTAACATGTTCATTGAAGAAGGATCGCGTATCCTAGTCAGCGTTATGGCGTAACCATGACAATACAGTTACGTCGTAACACAAATTAAGCCTCGAGAATTAGAAACCACAACAGCATGGTTACGGCGTAACGTATACACAATTGTTACGTCGTAACATATTCGACACTTATAAATAGAGCCTTCATTCGGAACTATCAGCATCACTCACTTCCACCACTTACAAAACAGTTCTAAAGGGTGAACCAAGCCTCTAAGAATTGAAGCATTCCACCAGAAGTCTAAGGGATAAGTCACTTTATCTAATTTTGTATTTAATCGTTCAAAAACGCATACTGTAAGGATTATGAGTTTTCTATCTATGATTTTCTTCATTATCTCTTGATGTACTGTTACCATGAGCGGCTAAGCACTTCTAGAGCTGGCATAGTTATTAATTTACTATTGTTATGTTGAATGTTTCCTATCTAATTGTTGGTTTATTAGATATCCTTTTAGTCTGTCATTGATCCTCAAGTTTTGGTAGTGTTAAGGGTGGTTTGGATCCCGTTAGTTATGTTATTAGGCGGACTAGTTGAACGTGGGGTTAGCAGGTAACTAAGGTAGGTTGGCATCTATCCCTAGTGTAGGAATTTACCATATTACCGCCTCTATTACATTAAACACTTAAAAAGAGCAAGAACTCTTTCAGAGAGGGTTAATAATCTATCTAGATTATAGACATGTCTATAGGATAGTTGGGGATTAATCACTACAAGCTTGGATGCCTTGCCTGTATGATCTTAGGGGAATTGGGATCGCAGAGTAAGTATAGGACATACCTAAAATGTAAATTCGGGTCTGTGATCCCAATTCCCCTAAGATCATACAGGCCGATTCACGCACTAACGGGCAGAGAACCCCGTTAGTGCGTGAATCGGTAGACGAGTTTTATAAATTTAAAACTTGGCAAATTATTTAAAATAAAATACATGCATCAAGTTTTTGGCGCCGCTATCGGGGAGCTAAAATTAGTTATAGTTTGATTTCTTGTATTCATTTATTTTGTTGCTAAAATTTTGTTAAGCATTTCAGGAAACATAATTGATGAGGGAGAAATCGATAACCTCACCATGGAGCAATACTTAACATTGCCTCGAGGGAACCAGGCACCGGGCGTGGTTAAACCTGAAAATGGGGGAAATGTGAATTTCGAGATCAAGAGTCAATTCATGCGAGAATTGAGAGAAGACACCTTTTCCAGAAACAAGAATGACGATGCTCATAAGCATGTGGAGCGAGTTTTAGACATCGTCAGCTTATTTAACATTCCATGAGTAACACACGATGTGGTCATGCTATGAGTTTTTCCCATTACACTCTCTGAAGCCGTGAAAAGGTAGGTGGATAGACTTTCCCCAAGAACCATCGATTCCTAGGATCTCCTTAAGAAAGATTTTATCTAAAGGTACTGTCCACTATCCAAGACCGCTAAGCAGCTTGAAGACATTCATAACTTCAAGCAGGAAGGCGACAAAACATTATACCAGGTGTGGGAAAGGTATAATGACCTGCTTTATAAATGTCTAACTCATGACATCAATAACCATCAGAAGGTGAATATCTTCTACAATGGTCTGGGAACCATGAACCGTCAATTGCTCGACTCACAGGGGCCAATTCCTGGCATGACACCTGCTCAAGCATTGACGACAATCCAAACTATGGCTGACCACTCCTAAAAGTGGCACGATGGTTCATTAAGCAGGAACATAGATAGCGGTAATAGTAACTCTGATAGAAACGATGCTATTGTAAACAAGCTGGATTTCCTAGGACGAGATATGAAGAAGCTTAAAAAGAACGTACATGCTATTCAAGTAGGATGTCAAACCTGTGGAGAAGCTCATCTCGACAAGGAATGTCCTCTCAATGAGGAAGCAAAATGTATGGAGGAAGTTAAATATGGAGAGTTTGGTAGACCCTTTCCAAACAACAGTAGAAACAATGGCAGATTTAATAGAGGAGTATCAGAATATGACCAGCCATCATCAGGAGAAAGGCGACCAACCCTAACCGAAATAATCAATAAATATATGGAAGAAGTGGCTAAGAGACATGCTGAGCAAGACGAATTGTTAAAGAAAATTTACCAGGACACGGAAACCAATCGAGAGGCTCACGACAAGATTATCCAAGGTCTTGAGACAAAGGTAAGAACCTTAATGAATGAGGCTGAAGGACGAAAAAAATAGTAGGAAGTTCAAATAATGCAAGGCAATCTTCACTTAAGATGGATCACCATTATACACTCCTTTCTATTATTCTCCCTATGAAATTAAATACTTTTTTGCTCACTCAAGATTTTTTGATAACGAAAGTCAAGAAACCGAAAAATCAGGAATAGAGGAGGCTCTAGTAGCACTCGAGATTACACCTGAGATTGAACAAGCACCTAAAGAGGAAAAACAAAGTATAAGCTATTATGTTGAGCCCTACGAGCCATCAATCCCATTTCCTCGATGACTAGAGCATCGTGTGGAAGAAGCATTGGTTCATGAAACTATGGAGAGCCTAAAGAAAATTAAGATAAACCGTCCTCTTTTAAAAGAAATCAGGAAAATGGACAACTACGTGAAACACATAAAGGACTTGGTGGCAAACAAACCTAGGACCAAAGAAGATGAGGAAATTAGAATGAACCCTAGGTGCTCTGCTCTTCTCCAAAATCAGCTACCCCCTAAGGAACAAGATCCAGGAAGTTTCATTCTCCCTTGTTCCAATGGAAGATTAGATTTTAATAATGCTCTAGCAGATTTAGGAGCTAGCATTAGCATCATTCCCCTTTCTATTTATAAACGTTTAGGCATGGGAAACTCAAACCAATTAACATGGTGATCGAAATGGCTGATAACACCAAATGTACTCCTAAAGGAATAGTAGAAAACTTACTCATAAAAATCAATAAATTCATCTTCCCAATAGACTTTGTTATTCTTGACATGGTTAAGGAATTTAGGATGCCCATAATTTTAGGAAGACCCTTGTTAGCCACTGCACACGCTACGGTAGATATATTTAGAAAGTCTATTTCTCTAGAAGTAGGAAATGAAAAGGTTATATTCAAAATGAGAAGTAGTTTTACTACCATAATTTTTGAATCTGTTCGTTCAATAAAAAGCAAAACATGCCCAGAGGATGATGATTTTAAAAAAATTAAGTATGATTTATTCTTATACGAAACCGAGTCTTGTAAGTTTAACCACTTACTGGCTATCAATCCTGATATTCTTACTTATGACATAGATGTCCATGAGTCGTATGAGGAGGTAGTCTATAGGATAACTGAACAGGAGGACCCCTAGAAGATTGAAAAAATAGATGAAGCCAATTTGGAACGACACTAAGAAATCACACCTATGGAAAAACCTAAAGTGCATTGGTGTAAGGCTATCTCGCAATAAAAAAAGTATGGGCGCAAGTATTGGGCATCCTATGACCCGTACAGTGACGTATGCGAAATTAACGAAGAGAAACGTTATTGGGAGAGCATAAATAACAGGAACGAGGAGTTAGAATGGGAAGGAATAAACTTAAATGATTAGATGAAAATAAGGTATGGGAAAGTATGCAAAATGACCAGGGAGAGAATCCTCAAAGATCTCTGGAGAGAAAGCTTCGGAGATGAGGAAGATGACATTAAGGAAAACTCAGAAGACCCAGAGGAATGCGGAGAAGATAAAGTAAACGTAATAATAGGGGCTATTTATGATAAATTAAATGATGATTGGTTTAATGGTACAAGTGAAGATGAAAATGACTTGGAAGGAATACTTGATTATCTAGAACCAAGATCATACGATGGATTCATAGACTTAGATGATGAAGCTTATAATAAGAGAAAGTGCAGATTACTAGGATTAACTTATGAAGATCCCCCTTTGATCATAATTGAAAAAGTTAAGGTTACTAGATACACCATTGGCCCAGAGGAGATCTACACAAAAGTAAAGGTGTTAGAAATTGATGAAATGCCAAGAACTAGGCACAACGTTGCTGCAATAAGAGCTAGGTTGATGGAAAAGATGGCCAATGATGGAAGTGGCCAAGCAAAGTCATAGAGCATCTTGAGTCTAACTTACAGACTCGTTAATAAACAAAAGTGCTTGTCAGGAGACAACCTGTCCTTTATTTTCTGCATTTTAGTTGGTTTGTTTGTTTCTAACTTGATTTGCAGGTTCTCGCGGCTAGGAAATGGAATTCGAGGTCAATTCAACTCGTTTTCATATGGTAAAAAGGTTTTTGTATGGGCGTAACCACTTTGCTTACGCCATAACAGATGTATTTATGGCATAACCTCATGTTTGAGTTATGCCGTAACATTTCTTAAATCAAATCTCAAAAATTTTACAACCACATGATTACGGAGTAACCAAACTTAGGTTTATACTGTAATCCCCTTCTAAAATCCTTAACTAAGTTTGAAACGTTTACAAAACCTTGTACAATTAAATGAACTTTGTGGGTATGTTCCCTGGAAACCCTCACGAGACTTCACTCGTCCACTTGGGCCACCAAGTGGTTTAAAAGGCTTGTTGCATATACTAAATGCAACCGTGATTCCTACGAATGTAAGTTAGGTTTTCCTATATAATTTCGTTTTGAACATTTAATGCTTCTAGTTTGTTTAGTAATTTTAGGGGATATGAGATTGCTCATAATACAAGGGTCAACAGTTCATCTCTTGCAACTATCACTCGAAGTGAAGAGCAACGCTCAGGAGAGTCTCTTGTTCTAATTCTACTCTTATTCTTTAATTTTCATTTCCTTAACTGTACAATAGGGACATTGTACAAACCAAGTGGGGGGATGGGAGTAGAATTACCACTTGACCTATACTTGCCTTTGATTTTCTAGTTTTATTTTAAAACTTGAGCCAGTTTTAAAAAAAACAAAATTTGACACGTTTTTCTTACTGAACTAGAATAGATCTTTGTCGAGCGCACTATTACCCTTTATTTCAATTGGCGAGGTTAAACCTAGTGATTCACTTTTCATCCATTATACAAAAATCCACCAAAAATATGAGTGTACTGGTAGTATTGTAGACTTTAGAACTTGGCTTGTACATCATTTCGAGACCTAATTGATTAGATGGAATAGACGGTTCAAGAAGGCAACATCTTAGGAATTCATCCCAAATATCCTATATGTGTGTGTTTATCGACTTGTCACACTGACTTGTCGACATCCCGTGTAAAACCCTTGTTTGCACTCAATTTTAAGTGCAAGATACCTCTAGATCACCCTGGTGAGCCAATCCTTATTTTCAACCATTTTTGTTAAATGTATCGTTACACCCTTTCACCTTAGCCAACCCTGTAGTCTATATTTTCTTTGTGTTAAAGTATCTGGCTACTTAAGTCCATTGGTTCAGGGAAATGGGTTCGGAAATTTTGCGCGTGCATGAAAGAATTATCATTGTTGATCTATAAAGACCCCTCGATATCAGCAATTTCGATATTGTTCATCTCAAGAGGGGGGATATGTGTTATGTATCATATGCTGCAGAGGTGATAATTAAAAATATAAGCCTCTGTAACATATATATATATATATATATATATATATATATATATGTGTGTGTGTGTGTGTGTGTGTGTGTGTATGTGTGTGTGTGTGTGTATGTGTGTATATATATATGTGTATATATATATATATATATATATATATATATATATATATATATATATATATATATAGTTGCAAAGCCCGCCCGATGGGCGGGCTCGTTTTGTGAATATCGTTTACGAAAAATAAGTGAAGGTAAATCTATTATAAACATACCAAGATATTTATTAAATGCATTAAAAGAAATAAATGTTCATCCGATATAAGAAAATGAAAATTAATAAATCGTCCGTAAAAACAAAGTATATGTTGTCAGTTCAAATAAGAAATACAAATTCTTTGTACACAAAGTTGGTTGTTAATTTTGTGTATTTACCATCTTTATTATGACAAATAATCTTCTACCCCTTTCTGCTCTTGAATTTTGAGACAACATATAATTGACCATGCGAAAAAATTGGCCTTCGAAGAAACAACCCAACTTGCAACATTGTTTAGAGTCATTCTTTTACGTTTAACCATCTTACTTCAGGTGAAGTTGAATACAGAAACAACCATAATACTGTGTAGCACCATATTCCATCCGTTGTAAACTATAAAGCAACAAAGACAGTTTAGTCGCTAATATTTCATCGATGTATTAACCTAATTTGGCCTATGCATATAACACGTATTGAGGTATAACCATTCTCGCCTATTACATCATTAGCGTCGTGTATGTGACAAGCATTTGTTTTGCCTACATTTTTGGCCTACAACGCGAATTTATAATTGGTCTAATAACAATTATTTTCCAATTGCTTGCCTTTTTCAAGACTAAATTTTAAAGATATTGCTTAAGTATATGTGTGTGCTTTATAACATATTTTTGAAAGGTAGCTCATAGATACATTAATGAAATGATCTATATGAAATTTTATGTACGCTTCATGCTTGATAAACAAAAAAACCAATTATTCTTAGCCAATAGTACCAATAGGCTTATAGGTTGGAATTATACAAAAACAAAATAGTTATTGTTCAATACGCTAAATGCTAAAAAGTATTGTAATAGATAAACGCTAATAGGACATTACACTTAGACAAGTGCAGCGGACAAACCCTAATCCTTATACAACTACTAATACCAAACAAAACAATAAGCATTGAACAAACCCCAATCCTTAAAAACATATAACTCATTGAAACTTTATTCAATTCTGAACTCATACCAACTGAAGCACAAATACTTATTGAATCCTTATCAGTATCAACCATACCAGATCCCCTACTTGAACCTGAATTCTTAATACAAACTAAACCAATAGATGAACTTGAAACATTTATATATTCTACTAAAACCTTATGAAGCTGAATAAAACATCCAGAGTACACTAAGCAGTCCTTATACACTGAACCAATACTACTCACTGAACCATTTTGAAACATCAGAGTACACTGAACAATATAATTTTGAATTGAACTTTTTAAGGGACTTGAGAAAGATCTGCAAATTAAATCCATTTTCCACATTGAAACTCTATATCTAGTTGACACATTTAGTTTTGTAGGCAATACCCACATTCTTTTTGTACCAACATCTGTTATAATAGTAAAGTGAAACAAACAACTAAACACATTCAAATTCCATGATTGCAAATTTTGGAGGAGTAAGAAAAAGGAAAAAATCAATCCAGTTAGATAATAAAGCAAACAATGTCTACATTATGAACCAAAATTGATAAAGACACAATACAGTAATTTGAAACTCTAATAAGTCATTGTATGGCATTAATGTGTTTATCCGTTTTAAAGTTATAAAGCCAAGCCACTTGCTGAAGTGCATGAGGAGTCATTCATGTGACCTTTTGACGGTCAACCTCAACATGAATATAAATTGATCATTAAACTTGCATTCGGTGAAATTACAGAAAATCACAGATTAGCACTATTGTTGTACCTGGTAACATATGCCTTTAACGGATATGGACGCCTTTTTTAGTTTATTTGTGCGAGAGATATACGTCTGCCACTCAAGGCTCAACTGAAAGAAACATATATATACCGTTAAAATAATATAGAAAAACCCATTCAACTATGATATAAATCTGACAACTATGATCCCGTATACCCTCGACAGTTATGAATTCAATCAGTAAGTGAATAATTGGCAAAACCGAGTAAAAAGGTTATATATTAGATAGAGTAGCACCAAACTTTCATGAATAAGCATATCAAGAGTACTTTTTTATCATATGAGCGCATCTCACGAAACTTCTCAAGAAGTGGCTCATGCTTAAGAAAAGTGATATTTTTCATGTGATAATAGGTATGGTGGTTTCCCTTCACCTTCTTCTGTGGGTCCTATTGGAAAACGCCTTTGAAGATACATAATTTCCTATTGAAATGAACACCCAAGATTTAATATGCTATAAGCAAAAACTAAAAAAATGTATAACATTATCATTTATGACCCAAAACATCAAATACTGTTTTCAGACTAAAAATTAGCAAGACCCTTCATTTGTTACCACATGTCTTGAAAACTACGATTGTCTACTTCCTATCAAAGCAAACAAAAGTACAAAAATGCGTACAAATGATCTCTAAACAAAGCAAATAAAGCTTGATTACCTTTCAAAAAAGGTTCCAACTTATAATAAAAAGAGTATAAAACATCACATTATAAACACAGTTTTTACTTCATTAGGCCATTTATTAGCAAATTCACAGAATACCATTCTTCTAGAGAGTGTCTGTTTTAGCTTATTTATAGAGCTTTTGATCCTATGTAACTGAAAAAGCTCACAAGCTCCCTTTTTTGGCTTAAAGATTATCAAGTTGACCTTGTGGCTTATTTGAGATGATAAGTTCAATTTGCTAACCTCAAACGCCGAAAAAAGGGCTTTGCCAACTTTTCAAAATTAACATAAGATCACACGACCATTACATAAACCAACACAAATGCACATACAGTAAACCGCAAATATGAAGCATGAAAAATACCTGAACACTTTAAGAGGAACTTGAAGGTACTTAACAGCTTGAGATGTTGACTTACTATTGCATCAAGGGCTATTTAGGGCCATTTGGTATCGAGTATAGTGCTGCAGCAAGGGTTGTTTGGAACCGAGCTTAGAGCTGCAGCAAGGCTGTTTGGTACCGAGTTTAAAGCTGCAGCAAGGCTGTTTGGTACCCAGTTTAGAGCTGGAGCAGGGTTGTTTGGTACCCAATTTAGAGCAGAAATATATAGTCCTGCATTTTCTCCTGTCGCCAAGTGGCTAGCCATCACTAACCATAGTGTTGAACATTCTCTTCACACGATTACGCCAAGATCATACATCAAGCTATTGTAAAAAGAAAAATGGACACTATTGTCATAATAATTAAGCATAAGAATGCCAAATATGATACAAAGAGTAAGTGTAAGTCAATGACCTTGTGCTCTTGACCTGATACAAAGTAAAAAGAATGTATCTTACTCAACCTAAACATGTCTCTATGAACAAAAGCAACATAATGAAAAAAACAAAGAGTATAAATTGAGTTTTTTTATATCATATTAAACATAAGCATTAAGCTTTGCATTATAGTTTATCCAAACCAATCAAACCTTAAATTAAAGAGACGTTACTATTGTATGTAGCACTTAATTTTTTTCGTGCAGGAATTTCATGAACATGTAATATGCCTATTTGGAGAGCTTTATTTTTT
>BQNB010033952.1:0-46325 GCA_026074375.1 Tanacetum coccineum
AAAAAGGGGTTTTGGTAAATGACATCTACCATTTTCACATAATCAAAAAGATGAACAAAAGGGCTTGAATTCAAGTATAGGTCCAAAGGACTTGTTGAATCACTTAGGAACATTATTTATCTAGCAAACACACTTAATTGGCTTGGGGTTGATGATGTTCATAGGTCGAAAGGGTTCGTCATTAGTTTCATGCATAAATATGATTTGGTGAAGTATACCACGGAGTTAAATCATATATAAATGGATTTTGTGAATCATATACACTTGTTTACCCAACGTAATCAAACATGGATATCAATGATGCTAATGGCCGTGACAACCTTAGTGTCTATCTTGCTACCTAGTATTAGTTTAAACCAAGTCCCATGGAACGAACTTGACTTACCTGACTTTACTACGATTGAATGAGTATAATTGCTAGTATGTATCGTTGGTAATTACATTAGTCTCGATTATAAATGTAAAACTTACACCCGACCAACGTCATCAAAATTTTGGTGCCGTTGTCGGGGAATTGTATCTTATTCATGTTTTAATTGTTGGTCCCACTTCAACACTTCGATAGATCGAATTCCTTAAGCTTGTTTAAGGTTTAGTTATATTAGATAAATCTAACACAACTATAGTAGAAACTTTGTGTGAATATATTAAAGATTATGCGGAATCTAATCTTTAATAAGAAGAATTTTCAATGGAACTGTAGCACACAATGAATTCAACAAAACATAAAAGCTCCAATATGATTAAGCAAATAATACGAATATTCTCAAGGTATTAGGGTTACAAAGACCTTGAAGCTATGATAATTCTATGAATGACTCATTTTGTTTTGATACTCTATGAAAACTATATCAATCTCTATGCCATAGGACCTCCTTTTATACACCAAGAAGTCCTAGTCGATTTACAATATATTCCTAAGACATAAAATATTCTATATGATCTATTCTATAAATAACTAATACTTATCACGTAAGTAATCTTGATCTCCAAACAATCTTTATCTTTTCTTCTGTCTTTATCCTTTCTCTGACAATAGAAACTCTTTCAGCAGTCTTAATCTTTGAGCAGTTGTAACTTTTGTACTAGCAGCATTAACTTTTAACACCAGCAGTTGTAACTTATACACCAACATCATTAACTGTGTACAAACACTACAAAAAAAATTCCATTTAGCGACACACATTTTTAGTGGCAAAATAAATATGTGCCGCTGTAGTATGGTTTTAGTGACATATCATTGCGTGTCATTAAAGATATTAGCTATTTGGTGGCACTTTACACTTTGTGTCATTCATATACATTGTTAATAGTGGTACAAACTCATGTATGTTATAGTACCTTGCTAGAATTAACGAGACATATATATTTCATGCCATTAAATGTTTCCTTGATACTCTTGGTTTTTCCTATTTGTGACGCTGTTGCCTAAAAAATGTTCCCAAAATTTTAACAATTTAAGCGGGCCTGTGCAAAATTTTTAAACTTTGAGGAGGTCATTTAATCCTTAAACTTCGGATCTCATATTTGTATTCAGAAAACCCTACATCAAAGGTTTTCACATGTCATTGCCACATCATGAATATTTTTTCTTATGGCCACCGTTATTTAGCCATCATCAAGTCATGTAAGTGTTTCAATTTCCAACCCTCATTATTCAAATCTTAACCCTTGTTTTTAATTGTATTATGTTTCTAATTTATAAGGATTGTTGTGAAGAAAATGGTTTAAATTGATCGCATAATCATTATGAACTAACCAAAAATTGGTGAGATTATGTAAGTTATTTCTAGCCTTTTTTTGCCTTTATAATACTTTATCTTGCAACTTTTTCTTATGATTTTTTCAAATCATGGTGTAGAAAAGAAGAAAATCATCCAATCAAGGTTAAAACTTTGTATCATCACTCGTAAATTTATATAAAAGTCTTGGATAGGACCAGGTGCTCTTCTTTAGATTTGTTAATGTGTTGATAACTTATGAATTTTTCACATTTAGTTTAATATGTATAACCTTCATCTCTAAGTTTTTTTTGTTTGTTCATAGGTTACGCTTTTAAGAGATATATGAAGATTCATTAGAAAGAATGAAGTTGTAGTTCTTTTGCTTGGTTTAAGCATATAGTTTAGTACTTTGTATTTAGTTGGGGATCTAGACTTGTCTTACTTTGTATTTCCTGTATATTGAAAAACTTTGTTGATTAATAAATATTTTATTTTTATGTAAATAAGCTGTTTGTTTCATGTGTTATGGTTGAATAAAACATGTTTGTGATAAAATATTTATAGATATAAAACGCGTTAGAACAACACTACTATCGAGATATTCTTTGCTAGCATATAATACATGCCATTCAAACCATTCTAGTATTTTAAAAGAAAACAATTAGAGGCACAACACATGTGCCACAAAATCCTTTTTGGTCTATTGAGACAGATTAATGAGTGCCACTACATCCTTTAAATATGCAACAACACAACTTAAAAGTGCCACTAATACCCTTTAGTGGCAGCGTCGTTAGTGACACTTTTTTAATCTGCCACCGAATGTCTAACCGACTTTTAGTGACACTTATCTGGACTACTATGACACTTTTTGTGTGTCACTAAATGGCAATTTTTTTGTAGTGCCCGTTCTTGCTGACTCAACCGGTTCACCTTCATCAACTATAGTTGACCAAGATGCACCATCTCCAAGTAATTCTCAAACAACACCCGAAACCGAACCTCCCGTCATTCCAAACGACGTTGAAGAAGATAATCATGATATTGAAGTTACACATATGGGTAATGATCCATACTTTGGTGTTCCAATTCCACAAATCCCCTCTAATCAATCTTCATCATCGGATTCTATTCATACAATTGTACACCTTGATCACCAAATTTCTAAACATAATAGCAAATGGACTAAGGATCATCCACTTGAAAACATAATCGGTGAACTCGCTAGACCAGTTTCCACTCGGCTGCAATTACATGAGCAAGCTCTTTTCTGTTACTACGATGCTTTCCTCACTGCTGTTGAACCCAAGACGTATAAAGATGCTTTGACTCAAGCTTGTTGGATTGAAGCAATGCAAGAAGAACTTAATGAGTTCGTACCCCGACCAGACAAAGTTATGGTGATTACTTTGAAGTGGATCTACAAAGTGAAACTAGACGAACTGGGAGGAATTTTGAAAAACAAAGCTCGATTAGTAGCCCGTAGTTACCGTCAAGAGGAGGGAATCGATTTTGAAGAGTCTTTTGCTCTGGTTGCAAGATTAGAGGCTATAAGGATTTTTCTCGCGTTTGATGCTCATATGAACATGGTCATCTACCAAATGGATGTGAAGACTGCGTTTCTGAATGGTAATCTGCGAGAAGAAGTTTATGTTAGCCAGCCGGATGGGTTTGTAGATAAAGATAAACCAAATCACGTGTACAAGCTTAAGAAAGCTCTTTATGGGTTGAAACAAGCTCCACGCACGTGGTATGACATGTTGTCTTTGTTCTTGATATCCCATGACTTCTCCAAAGGTTCAATGGATCCCACATTGTTCATACACAGAGACGGTAAGGAACTACTTTTGGTACAAATATATGTCGATGATATCATCTTTGCTGCATCTACACCTGAACCTTGTGACCTATTTTCTAAAATCATGTGTTCAAAATTTAAGATGTCAATGATGGGCAAAATCTCATTTTTCTAAGGACTACAGATTTCTCAAAGTCCCAGAGGCATCTTTATTAACCAGTCAAAATATGCCCTTGAATCCTTAAAGAAATACGGTTTTGACTCTTAAGACCCAGTGGATACTCCCATGGTGGAGAAATCCAAACTGGATGAGGATAAAGAAGGGAAAGCCGTTGATCCATCACACTATCGTGGTATGATAGGCACCCTCCTTTATCTCATAGCCAGTAGACCTGACTTACAATTTGCTATATGCATGTGTGCCTGGTATCAGGCTCGGCCTACCAAAAAGCACTTAAATGCAGTAAAAAGGATCTTTCGATATCTAAAATGAACCGTTAATCGGGGACTATGGTATCCAAAGGATTCTTCGATTCCTCTAACAGCATTTTCAGATGCGGATCATGCTGGTTGTCAAGATACACGCCGTAGCACATCTAGTAGTATGCAATTTTTGGGAGATATTTTTTTGAGCTAGACTTATAGTTGGTCCATCAAAAAGGCACGAAAAGCACTGTAATATCAACAGTACAGAAGCTGATATATTTCTTTGTCTGGCGTTTGTGGCTCAAATCCTTTTGGATGAGATCACAACTTACCGGACATATGGCTTTGGTTTCAACAAAATTCCAATGTACTGTGATAACAAAACGCGCTATTGTTTATGCTGCAACAACGTTCAACATTCCCGAAAACAATCGAAGCATATAGACATCAGATTTCAACTTTATCAGGAGCATGTTAAGAATGGGGTGATTGAAACTTACTTTGTCTAATACGGAGTATCAACTGGCGGACAATAATTCACAAAGCTCTTGGCCCGAGAAGAATTGAATTTCTGATCAACACGCTGGGAATGCGGAGATTTACGCTCGGAGACTCTGAAACATTAGAAGATAAGTTGATGAATAATGGTGGTACCTAAAATCACATATCCTGTATATAGCATATATATATAAACCAAATAAAAAAAACCAAAAAGATTTTTCCATTTTTTCACACAAACCTTTTATAAAGCAAAATACAAAAATATAAAATCTGAGTTATAAACCCAAAGAAAAAAATTAAAAAATGAACAAAATATAAAAAGAAGGTAATAAAGGCATGTCTTCTGAAAATCGATAACATTTACGGTCTTATGAAATGTCATTCAATAATGAACGAGGCTGTAAATTAAGTTTCGAGCAGAAGTTAAAAACACAAATGTTTTTTCAAAACATCCAAATGGCTTGCTATTATTTCAGATAGTAACCCCGATCATCATCTTAAAGGCAAGTATTCCGTCAAAAAGGAAACTATGAACCTCTCAACGGATTTATTCTCCAGGCATGGTCCCTAACTTTATGACCATGCAAAGGCTTGTGGATTACATGCACCACAACCGTGCTTCCGTATATTACCATAAGTAATGTGTCCAGTGTTGCTTTCTTGTGTAAAAATAACGAGAAAACATATTTTTATTGGTAAAAAGTTGTACTTCATAATGAGATCTCAGTGTTTTCAGTAATCACAAAAAGATTTTCCAAGACAATTCGACCACTCAAACAATGACAACAACTCATTTAAATAAAAAATGGGTCATGTATATGAGGGGGAGAAGTGTCCATCAAAATAATCTTTTAAATGTCTTTTAAAATAAGTCACTGAATAAACGGATAAAGTTTTTGATAATGACTTATAACACATTTCAAGGGGAGTTAATTTATATTAAACTTCAAGAGCATTAGATGTCATTTGTTTAAATCTTATGGACTTATTAGCAATTTGAAGACATGGTAAATTCAGGCCTTAAACTACATTCGATGTCAATATTGCCAACACCTCCAATAGTTTTGAAAAGACATAGGAATGCTATAGAAATACATTCAAAGTTTTAAAAGCCTGAAGTTGATTCTCACGGAAAAGATTTATCTTATTAATTCTTCATAACACGATCTCGAATATGTTATGCGTATAAGGTTTTGCTGATTTCCGACGTGTCAAAACCAGCAAGGGGGAAGAGCAGATCTATACTTGATAGTGTCATTGAGGCCCTTCTATTTGAGGTTAGCTATCTTTTGTCTTTTAGGATGTACTTCTTTCCATTAACACTTGCGACACGCATTGGTCCACAAAGATCCATGTGTAACAGATAGAGTTTTTCTTGATTGGTGTCTTCAGATTTAGGTTTGTGGGGTTTCTTCTTGCTCTTACCCATTGCGCATGCAGAACACAGATGGTCCTTTTCAAATTTAAGCTTAGGGAGACCTCGAACAAGACCATGTCTAGCTAAATGGTTGATTGCACCAAAGTTTAGATGAGACAAACGTCGGTGCCATAGCCAGGACTTAGTCTTTGAGGCCTTTGACAAGAGACATATGGGAGAGGACGCCATCATGTCTCCAAGAGACAGAGTATACAGATTGTTGCCTCGAGATCCAGTCAATAAATCAACACCTTCTAAATTACGAATGAAGCAGGTGTGTTGACGAAAAGCAACCTCAAGGTTCGAATCACAAAACTGCCCAACGGAGAATAAGTTGTGTCCAAGTCCTTCCACATAGTAAACCCTTGATATCGTAACATTCCCAATCTGATAATCACCATATCCCAAAATCTTTGCCACATGATCATTTCCGAATTTGACTGTACCCAAAAATTTGTTGACGAAATTGGTGAGCTGAGAGCGATCTCCGGTCATATGCTTGGAGCAGCCGGAGTCCAAATACCAGAGGACAATTTGGACGACCTGCATTCATTAAGAGAGGAAGATGGAACATCAGAAATTATGGATCCCCAAGATTTACTGGGTTCCTTTTTGTTAGCAGATACAGATTGAAGAACCTTAGATTTGCTAACAGGAACATTAGTTTTAGAGTTCCTAGGTTTCCGTGAATAGACCAATGTTACAGCAGGTTTAGATGTTTCATTATCTAGAACAACTGGTTTCCTAAGGGGCGCTTCAGTAGTAGTGGTAATCCTAGTTAAAGGGCACGCATTTCCTACGATAGTGAAGGTCCGACCAGTAGGTCTCCAAATATATCCAATAGTTGTAAACATCTTTCCTGTTGGTTTCCAAACTTTTCTCTTTGTTTGTTTCTTAGCAGATTTAGATTTTGCACGAGCATTCACATTATTGATATAATCAAGAACACACAAATCATGATTATCAGAAAGCATGCAACCATTACACTTAACACATTTAAGTTCAGAATTAGCATTAAGCTTGGAATGCTGCACATGAGCAGTTCCTTTAGGTGCAACAACATGATCTTTATTTTTCAAACTAGATTTAACTTTCCTAGGGTGGGCTTCTACTTTATTCATCTGAGTACTACTTTGTGTTTGCAGAATCTTATCTTTCTTTGTATTGCCTGAAGGCTGCGATCCGCTAGCACTAGTAGATGGGTTTACTCCTGTAGAAGACAACATAGGTTTGTTAGAAGCTAGGTTTGATGTAGAGGCCTTTTTTATGATTATGTTTCTTGAGGATGTGACGAACTCAGTGAATCTAACTCTTTTGACTTTATTCATTGGGGTCACAACCACTAATTGTTCTCTGGAATTGTTGATACTAGGGCAGATTTTACTGATTTTTGAAAGCAACTCCTGAATTAGTTTACTATACTTACAGGAAGATTCTAAGGTTGGATCTATGAGATAGTTTGCTTTAATATGATCGACTAGATCCCTAAGAACTGCAGCTTCTTCCTGAGTGTGCTTAATATAGGCAGAGTGAGCTAACCTTTTGTTCAACAATTTAGGGGTTATTGGTTCCGTATAAATCTCTGAATCACTAGGATGATGTGTAACTTCATTATTAGCTAAATCTTTTCCTTTGAGTTTCCTCAATTCATCCTTGAGAGTTGTAATTACCAAAACTTTTTCCTGAAGACAAGCATTTAAATCAGAAATTTCCACAGACTTTAGATTGACTTGATTAGTTAAGTCAGCACATTGTTCTTTTGATCGAACACGTGCTGGTTTAATCGAGTCATAAAGTTGCTTATAGGTCTATTTCAAATGCTCATTCTCAGCAATAAGCTTTGTCACCCTATGATCCAATTCAATATTTATGGTTTCAATCTCTTCTAAGTCCTGTTTGATCTTATCCTTATCCATATTTCCACTGAGAGATTTGATTCTCTCTTTCAACTTCTTTATGACCATGTCCTTTTCTTGGGACTGAGCTTTCAATTCATTTAATTCAAACAATTGATCAAAACTTGGAGCATTTTGATTTGAAATAGAATTGTCCCTTTGAAAAATTTCCTGATTAAGTTAAGTATCAACTTCTAACGAAATGCAATGTTTTTCAAGAGTGTTAAACCGTTTGAACAGTTTATCGTAAATATCTTTTTCAACAAAATCCTTTTGAAGCTCAGTCTCAAGTTTGAGACACTTTTCACATTCATGCACATTCACAGAGGCAAAATCCATAGAGGAATTTACAATCAAGTTCACAATTTCTTTGCTCATCACTTGTTCCAAGAGTCGTTCATTTTCGTTCAAAGCTTGATTCATTTTAACTTCAAATGTTTTTGACTCTACACGATGTTGTTTCACAGCCTATTCCATTTGATAGAAGACATTTTGGACTTCAGCAAGTTCATCAACCAATTGTTAGTTGAATGTACTAAATAAGTCTTTCAAAGCTTTTACAAATAGAATTATTTCATCCCTAAAACAAGCTTTTGTATGTTCGAAACCCCACGTTCCCTCTGTGATAGCTGTGGGCGTGGTTCTTTCTTTGACTACCACATCAAAGTTAGCAAGATGGTATTTAAGTTTCTTCAAACTCGTATTAACCATGCTGACTTTTGGAAGTTCTTTAGGGACCTCAACATTGGTGGGTCTATCAGAAAGATCGGGTTTCGAGGAACTCACAGAGTTATGCGACCAAAAGGCTTGTTCAGCAGATAATTCAGTTTGTGGAACAAATCGTGTTTCAAAATCTTTATAAAGTTTATTAAGAGCAGCATAATCGATTGGTGTGGTATCAGTTTGTTTTATCTTTTCTTGCATCATATTATCCTTATGTTTTAAAAGCATTTTTGAACGACTCTCTTCAGCAAGGGTTAAGGTCTATTCTGAGTCAGGGATCACAATAGGATTGGTTTTCTGAATTATATCACCAAAGCTATTTCCCTATCAAAATTTCTAGATTCTTCTTGCTTAAAATCATTTTTGAGAAGTGTAACCGTTTGCAATATTATCATTAGGAAATATGAGGTTTCGTCAACTTCGTGAACAGTTTGTGCAGATGATCTCTTTTAAAATCGATATTATCTTGGTGTTGGATCTGCTTTTCTAAGCTATTTCCCTATAAGGGTTTTAGATTTCTTCTTTCTTAAAATCATTTTTGAGAAGTGTAACGTTTGAATAAAGATTCCTTTTATTGTAAATGTTTGAAAGAGTTCGTTTAAGTATTGATCAATCTCTATGACTCGTGCACAATGAATTTTGAAACATTATCTTGACTCTTTAAATCAACGTTTTGTCCTTCTTTCAACACTTTGACTTGTTCCTTATATCTTTCAAGCTCAGCAGTTAAAGTATCATTGACACTTTTATTTTCTAGATTTGTCTTGGTACAATGAAACTACTTGGTTTTTAGTTGTTCAACATAGATATATAAATCATCTTGTGTGTAATTGGAGTGATAGAATTTTGAAAAAGCTACCTGTTGTGATACAATCAGAATACTAAGTATAAGGAATGATATTGCTATCATGGTTACTTTCAGTCTTGATGCGTTCACAACATTTGCCTGTTCAGATGATGGCATAGCTGCACACTTGATTGAGTCATTTCATTATTCCACAGTATCATGATTGTGTATCAAGAAAGAGCGTCTAATACCATAGTTGAGAATAAAATATCGCCATGAGAGCAACTTTGGCAGTGTTAAGTTCATCACAATCAGAGTCATATGCATCCAAATCATCAGCTTGATAAGCAGCATTGTGAGTTATGACAGTCTGTGTGGCTTAACCTTCTAGAATTCCTGGATCTGCCAAAAATGCGAGTTCCTCCTCATGTAAAATTTGACCACTTGCTTGAGCTTGAACCAACAACACTTTATCCTTAAACCACGAATCATTCCTTTTCCTCTTTGGTTTGGTGCACTGTTTGGACATGTGGCTTTCCCCTTTGCAGTTGAAGCAAATAACTATTCTTTGTTTTCCAGAATTGTTTCCACTTGCTCTCGGAGTATAAGTCCTTAAAGTACCCGCAGCTATAGAAGTTTGTCTCCCATGAATTGGTTGTAATGTTACTCTTCCATTATTAATGGTAGCTTGTTGCCTAGGGTTTGACGAGTTTCTCAACTGGTTATTGGTAGTCGGATAACGGGAAGTGACGATAGCAATCAAAAATGACATCATGTGATTGATGGCATCAATGGGATCATCACCTTTCTAGAACACTGGAACAATTAAACAAGATTCTTGTTAGGAAAATTCAGATTGTTGATCAACTATGGGAGGATATTCAATTGGAGGTATAGTGTTGATAGTGAATTAATTTGTTGTGGAATGAATGATGATAATCATTTAGTGGATAGGTGAATGAAAGAGGTTGTTGATGCTTGTGAGTTGGGTATTGGTTGGAGACTGTTAAAGTGAACCATACTGTGGAGACTGATATGATGAAACTTGTGGTTGAAATTGAGTGTTTTGTTGGTGATTTTTGATGTGTTTCGATAAGGAAACTGGGTCATTCTGCTTAAGTTGCAACCAAAGCAAAGCGGATTCAGAATTGCTTGTTCGTTCATGCATTAAACGAACTTAATTGTATGAAATTTCATTGTTGTCCCAGAATTAAGATGAAGTGATCGATGTTAGTTGTGGGCAAATCTTAAACCAATTTGACATCTGTTACAAATTTGCTCCATTTAGGAGAAAGGGTATTCAAAAACTTTGTGTTCACTTGAAATTGTTCCAGTTTCATGTTGTAAATGTTTATGTCATTGAGTAGCAGTGAAAATCTCAAGTAGAATTCACGAAGTGATTCCCCCTTCTTATAAGCAAACTTATCGAATTCATCATAAAGCTTACACTCCCTTTCCTGTTTCGTCAATGAAGTTCCTTGCATGAGAAGTTGAATTCTTTCCTAAAGTTCCTTGGCGACTTTATGATTGCTAACCAATGTATAGACTTCAGGTGGTAGTCCTTGGAGAATGATATTAGTTTCCTTGATATCATAATCAGCTTGAAGTGCTTTTGTAGCAGATAACTCAGAATATTTCTTTCTCCTTGTAACTCCATTTTCCACAAATTGAGCCAATGACGTGGACACTTTTCAACGCGTTCAAGGATCATTGTCCATATTGTCTAGTTGCATGTATTAGTTCCATTTTGCTTTTCATGATATTCGTACATTTCCATTTTCCAAATGGGGTAGATCGGATTGTCAGCACCCGAAAGGATAGCTTTGTTCGCAAGAGTCGTCATTGAGAAATGTATATATTAAATGATGACTTGGTTGATCGGACGGTGGTAGAAAGTAATTGTGTTTAATTAAGCTGTCTTTTAAGTGTTTTAATTAATGAAACTACACGTGGATTTTTACAATTCTTGAAAAAATGGTAAATCAATTGACATGTTTCAGGGTTTTACAAGTCAACGAAATAAACGTATAATTTGAAAAATTGAGTGTGTTCGGTTTCCCTTAAAGGAAGTGTTTGGTTTCCAATTAGAGTTCGGGTTGTTCGGTTTTAACTGAATTAGGTTGTTCGGTTTCAACTGTGGTCGAGTTGTTCGGTTTCCACTTAATTAAAGTTGTTCGGTTTCAACTGTGGTCGAGTTGTTCGGTTTCCACTTCAGTTAGGTTGTTGCGGTTTCTAAACTTAATGAGTTGTTCGGTTTCAACACGAGATTTAGTTGTGTTCTGATTTCCTCTTAAGACAAGTTGTTCGGTTTCAATACAAAACAAGTTGTTCGACTTGAGTTGTTCGGCTCAGTCGTTCGACTTCGAGTTGTTCGACTTAGTTGTTCGACTCAGTTGTTCGACTTGAGTTGTTCGACTCAGTTGTTTGACTTGAGTTGTTCGACTCAGTTGTTCGACTTCAATTGTTCGACTTCCACTACTACAAAACCCAAAAACTTAAAAACTAAAAGAAAACCTTTGTGGTGATTGTTTTGCAAAAAATACTTGTACACGAGTGTTACTAAACCATATAGGATCAAGAAAATGAAAACTTTAAGGTTTTTTAAGCCAAAAAATTTAAAATCAAGATTTTGCTCTTTATAAGATTTTTGAACACAAAAATGTAACAAAAATGATATTTTTCTTGATTCTAAGCTTGTACACCTATATCATAAAGATACTAGATCAGATTTACCAAGGTAAATAATCCTTTAGTGTACACAATAGCTTTGGAATCAAAAGAAAAAAAAATAAAGGACGGTTTTGCAAAAACAAACCAACAAGAAAGCTTAAACACAAAAACTAAACACACCCCTCTATGGCTCTTGATACCAATTGAAGAATACAAGTAATCTTTGATATGAAATGGGAAGGAACTTAGTAAGAGAAAGTGGAAGGATGGATGTATTCTAAGGAGAGAAAGTAAGAAACATATAATTGATTAGCAAAGTGAGAATACAAAACCAACCAACCAACACCCTCTCCAAGCTCTGGAGAGGGTATTTATACACTAGTTTGGCCGGCCGTGGGGCCTATTGATGGGCTTACCATAGGCCTTGGGCCATAATAGCTTAATATGTTTAATATATCTAACTACGGGCTTTGAATAGTTATATTAGAGGAACGAGACTTTTCTTTGAATTTTTGTCCTACTATCAATTTCCCCCTAAGGGGAGGTTCTCACTCAATTTACAAAGAAAAAAAAAAAAAATAAATATAATCCTAGCATACTATGCTTTATCTTTAGTCCCAGCTCATAGTCTTTAAACTTCAATCTTTAACTTGTGAATTGTTGTAGTGATCTTTGACTTTTGGCTCGAGCTTGTTCTTTTATCTTAACTTGTTTGTGATAGTGTGATCTTGAGAAATTTGAGATCATTAACCAAGCATAATCTCGTTTCGCCATCTTGTGAACTTGTGACTTTGGACCGACATGCTCAACCTTTTCTTTTTGTTTGATTTGTGGACTTGAAAAGCTTTAAGTTGATCTTTCTGAATATTTCTTTAGCTTTTACACTTCGTCACTTTGAGAAAGACGTACGGTATCAGAGTAGCGGAAGACTTGAAACATGTACTTGAGCTTTCATGATGTCTTTATACTTGTCGGTCGGGTATGAACATGCGGTTATGAATCTTGACACGTCTACATCTAGCAGCTGCCACCATCATCGGGAATACATGCAGGTTTAGGTTAGAAATATTCACACTGATTAGACTGAGAGGGTCTTTGTCTCTCGCTTCTAATATGATTGCAATAACCAGCGGCTTCCCCGTTGAGCAGTATTTATTATTGCCGTGATAGATAGATTTCTGAGATCTTATTGACAGGGTTTCGCAGATGTAATAGCCGTTCTCATTACCCGAACGTCTCAAAGCAGACAACACGGTATGAGTGAACCAGTGAGTTACCTATCTCATGATTGATGAAATTGATTTAGAAAATCTATCGAGTGTCACTTGCTTAATGTGTTTATTGTGACACGTCGAAAGGTGTTGATTCATTTCAAAAATCTCTATCATCATTCGTCATTCATAACTGGAACAAGTTTAATTCTATGTATAGATCGACACCATACGTTTCTTTCCAGTGTCACAAAGTTTGATTCGATTAGAGAATGCAACAAGTCACCTACCATGTGCGTGTTTTGATGTTGGCTCAGCACGGATTTTCATCTTCTTTGTGAAATGGACATCACTCAGATGTTCTGGCAAATTCTCAAGGAAATGCGAAGATCGTGGTTTATATCCTTGTTATTCTCATTATACGACTTTAACAGATTTATTTTGTTCAAGAGTCCTAATGAGATATATGGTGATCTCTTTTTGGCTCTAGATAATAGTGCACTTTGATTTTAGTGATCGGATGCTAGAGCTGAGTGCCACCTTTTCAATATCAACTAACTCGAAGTGAGAGAGTTGATAGAAATGTGTGATATCTTCGTGATTTAATTTTTTTCTTGATGATAGTTTTGAACAAAGTTTTTTATCGACTTTTGAGTGGTTTGGGGGAAGGGTTTGTGAATAGAGTCACTGGGTCACGACTGTTTCAATGTCAGACAACATCTTAGTGTTTCCGATAGTTTATGTATTGACCCGGTTTCTGCCTAAGTGTATGGAGGGCTTCTTTCTTTTCACCCTTTATCTTTACATTTCTTTTTCATTCTTTAAAACCCTTTAATGGGAGCCTTTTACTGCGACTTATAACTATACACCTTGTTGGGTTTTGTTCCTGTGTTTAGCTCCATCTAGTCTGCTTTTTCCTTATCTCACTTTATGCTTTTATCTTACCTATGGATTCTAACTAACTAGTGGATATCCTGGTGATCCCTTCGGTTTGTGCTCATGGATTTGAATACCTATGCCTAACGCTTATAATCTCCATAACTTTAAAGTACATGGTGGTCTTTTAGGTATTATAATCACAATCCTTCAAAATCATGAAAAGTTCAATCAAAGTGGTTTTGATTATAAATATCAAAATATTTACAACTTGAGAAGTTTTTCATCATCACTTAAAAAGCTTCCCCTTAACATGTGATAGTAATCATAGTCACATGCTAAGGCGTAGAGTGCACTGGTCCAGTTATTATGATCACATGTCAGGACAGTTTAGATTCAGTTTAATCACATTTTATCCCTTATCTAAAATGTTAATCCCTTGATATTTTGGATATCAATTGATTAAACGTTCGGGGACAAAATGTTATGGAATATCTATTAAGAACATTTTAATGCTCCCCCTCAAATTATGAGGGTATATAAGACAGTGCTGAGTACAATAATTTGAAAGATTTTGAATTTACTAAGAAATTCTTGAAAATTTTTTACTCGAGCACTCTTATTTCACTTTAGTTTATATACTAATTTAAGACATATTTCACAAGTAATATTATGTACGAGATTTGGACTGATATATATTGAGAACATCATATGATGAATTATATGGTCCTTTGTATGAGCCGTGGGTTTCCCTTTCATACAAAACTTCACAACGAACTTTTAGTCATTCATTAACCTTTTTTTTCAAGATGTTATCAATCTGATCTTTCTTGGACCAAGTCATCTTCAGTATTGCTTCAACTTTCTTTCCAAATTACGAATAGTATTTGCTTCAAATCTTAGAGTCAGGGAAAAAAGATTCAGATTAATATGTAACTGAGTTGTGTAGTTGTGATGTCGGTGTTGATGTTGTCTTAGCTTCCCCTAAAACAGCAAATCCTTTCTTTAGTAGATTCAAAACTTTCTTGAGCCGATCAAGCAGGTATTGATGTATAAAGCCAGATGATCCGATGTACAAATTAAATCCTGTCAGAACTTGATGACCGCAACACCAAACGTAATAAGTCCAGATGGCGCATTTCTCTCTTCAGGTAGTTATGATATATATTGTAACACCTAAAGTCGACTATCAAAGTCTAGAGGTAATAGTTAAATCCCTATGTGTACCATTAAATAACAAACAAAAAATAATTTTATCAAATATTTCTAATCTTTTAAGGAATATCTTAGAGAGACACGTTTGAGGAAGCAATAATTTGAACCAGACAAGAACATTTCTCCAGTTTTAAATAATTAGATTTCCCAAACACTTCCCCTAGGGGACTTCAAATATTGCATATGGCCTACTTGATGAGGAATGTCTCTTCACTGTTGTAGAAATAGTGCCCGAAAGATCAAAACGGCCTAAAAATCTAAGATGCTAACATCAAAAGACAAAAGAAGCTAACCCAAAAAGAAAAGCCAAGGACACTAGTCAAGTATACATCTACTCTCTTTCCCCCTTGTGGTTTCGACGTCGGAGTTTTCATCTTTGGTTAGTCAGCAAACCTTATATGATAATATTCGAGATGTGTTTGTAAGATTTAATAAGCCTTAAATCTAGTCCTGTGTGAATCAAGTTCAATGCTTTTAAAACTATGTAAGTATTTCCAAAGCATTCCTAAGTTTTTACAAGTAATGAGTTGTAGGAAAATATTGATCGGAATGTAGTTTAAGGCTGAATTCATAAGTCTAAATTGAAATAAGTCCATAAAGATTATCACAAATGACATCTAAAGCTCTTGTAGTTAATATAGATTAACTCCCCTTGAAATTGTTATCCGTCATTATCCAAAACTTTTTCCGTTTATTCCATGACTTATTTTGAAATACCGTTTTAAAAGATTATTGGATGACACTTTCTCCCCCTCAAAAGATGACCCGTTTTCATTTTAAAGACCAGTAGTCATTGTTTGAGTGGTCGAATATCTTTGAAAATATTTTTGTGATTACTGAAAACCTGATTCATTATGTAAAGACAACTTTTTACAATAAAATAAGAGTTTCTCTTTATTTTATCACATAAGCGCATTGACACGTACCTTGTGGAATATAGGAAGCACGGGTTGTGTTGCAAAGTAAACACAAGCCTTAGCTATGGTATAAAGTAGACCAATGAGCCGAGATAAATTCCCGTGAGAGGTCATGTTTCCTTTTTGAGGACAACCATGTATGCCTTTCCCATCTCCCAATGACTGTCCCCCCCCACGGCACCCCCCCGCTTACAGCCTCCTCATGAAATAATAGCATATAGCATTTGGATGTTTTTGAAAATTTATAGACTTCTCGACGCTCGCTTATCTTCATTTACAGCTCGTAATGAATTTCTAAGACGTAATTGTTATCGATTTTCATATAAGACATGCGTTATTACCTCTTTTATATTTTTATTTTTTTCTTTTGTTATATAGATTTTTTATTTTTGTATTTGTTTTTATAAAAGATTTTCTAAAAATGAAAATCTTTTTGGTTTTATGGTTTTATGTATATACAATATCGAACATGATATGTGAATAGGTACCACCACTATTCATCAACTTCATCTGCCAATTGTTTGAGAGTCTCCGATCGTAAACTCCGCATATTCCCGCTTGTTGATCAGAAATTCAATTCTTTCTCGGCTAAGAGCTTTAGTGAAGATGTTCGCCAGTTGATACTCCGTATTGACAAAGTAAAGTTCGATCACCCCATTCTCAACATGATCCTTTATAAAGTGAAATCTGATGTCTATATGCTTTGATATGGTATGTTGAAAGTTGTTGCAGCATTCAAGGCACAATAAGCTTTTGTTATACAGTACATTGGAATATTTGTTTTTAAAACCAAAGCCATAAGACGGTTAAGTGTGATCTCATCCAAAGGATTTGAGCACAACAGCCAGACAAAGCAATATATTCAGCTTTCGTACTGGATATCGCAGCGCTTTTCTGCCTTTTTGATGACCAACTGATAACTCTATCTCCCAAAACTTGCATACTACCAGATGTGATACGCCGTGTATCTTGGACAACCAGCATGTCGCATCTGGAAATGTGTTAGAGCAAATCGAAGAATCATGCGGTTACCATAGTCCTCCGATTAATGGTTCCCTTTTACGATATAGAAATATCCTTTTACTGCATTTAAGTGCTTATTTAGTAGGCCGGGCCAGATCCTGGCACACACAAGCATATAGAAAATTGTAGGTCTTGCTTACTGGCTATGAGATAAAGGGAGGGTGGCCTATCTTAACCAAGCATAGTGTGACAGATACAACTGCACTTCCTTCTTTTTACTTATCCAGTTTGGATTTTCAACCATGGGCGATCTACTGGGTCACAAGAGTCAAACGTATTTCTCTTATGGATTCAAGGGCATATTTTGACTAGTTTTATAAAGATTCTCTAGGACTTTGAACTTAAATTGGTAGTCTAAGATAAATGAGATTTTGCTCTTTTTTCATCATTGACATCTTAAATTTTTTGAACACATGATTTTAGAAAATAGTCACAAGTTCAGGTGTAGATGCAGGCAAAAGATGCTATCATTGACATATTTTGTACCAGAAAAAGTAGTTCTTTGCCGTTTCTGCGTAATGAACAATGTGGGCATTCGACTAACCTTTTGAAGAAGTTTGGGATATCAGGAATGAGACCAAACATGACATACCATGCGCGTGGAGCTGTTTAACCCATAAGAGCTTTCTTAAAGCTTGTAACGTTATCTTCATTTATCTTTATCTTACAAACCCATTATGGGTGGCTAACATAACTTCTTCCCGTAGATTACATTCAGTAAATGCAGTTTCTACATCCAATTTGGGAGACGACCATGTTCATATAAGCAGCAAAGCGGAGAAAATCTTATAGCCTCTAATTTGCAACCGGTGCAAAAGAATCTTCAATATAATTTCTCCTCTGACGATAACCATGAGCCATAACGTGCTTTGTTCTTTAGTATATCTCCGAGTTTGTCTAGTTTCACTTTGTAGATCCACTTCAAAGTAATAACCATAACTTTATCTGGTCGGGGTACGAGTTCCTATACTTCAAGTCATTCGAACTCATTGAGTTCTTCTTGCTTTGCTTCAATCCAATAGGCTTGGTTCCAAATTAATCTTTATACGTCTGGCGTTCATCAGCCGTGAGGAAGCATGTAGTAACAGAAAAGAGTTGCTCAGTTGTAATTGCAGCTGTGTGGAAACTGGTCTAGCGAGTTCACCAATTATATTTTCAAGTGGACAATCCTTAGTCCATTTGTTATTGTGTTCAGAAATTTAGTAATCAGATGCACAATTGTATGAATAGAATCCGACGATGAGGATTGATCAGAAGAAACTTCTGGAATTGGGATACCAAAGTACGGATCATTACCCATATGTGCAACTTCAATATCATGATTGTCTTCTTCAACATCGTTAGGAATGATAGGAGGTTGGGTATCGGGTGTTGTTTGAGAGTTACTTGGTGATGGTGTGTCTTGGTCAGCTGTAGTTGAGGAAGGTGAACCGGTTGATACAGCGGGTACGGGAGCTGCTACTTCATCAATTGGAGCAACGACTTTAGGGGATGGGTGATCAACAATAGGTGGGGGATTGAGTAATTCATCATCAATGGTTGAAACAACATATCCCAATCAGTTCTTGAAGGTGGTACAGACGACAGGAGTTTGAAGGAGGAGGCGTTGGCGCATGAGTCTAACTGATTAGTTGCTAGGAGTCATTTCATGAAGTGCGGGTCCTGAACTGCTGTTTTCAGAAGACATCGCAGTCAGCTTATCAAAATCTACATGAATTATCTCAATGATTCGTCTGGTACGTCCGTTGTAAATGCGAAATGCTTTCTTAGTGGGTGCATAACTAATGAAAATACCAATATCAGCCTTTGGTTGTAACTTGCCTAAATTCTCACTATCATTCGTTGGATAGCATAGTGCACTAAATACATGGAAGAAAGATAAGCTCGGGAGGTGAAGTTTGTCATGTAAAGCTCATATGAGTGTTTTGTCGTGACGAAGGGCGTATGATGGACGTTTCTTGGGGTGTAACATGCGGTAGCCACGGCTTTCAGCCTATAGAATTAACAGAGCTTTTGCATAAATACTTTGTGCGAGAGCTTCAATTAGCGTCGATTTACGTCATATGCAACGAATCCATTTTGTGCTGTTTAGGAGCGGAGCTAAAGATTGTTTTCATGAGAGTTACCAACCTTCTCATAATATTCACACAATGTTTGATTAACAAATTCAGTTCCATTATCTCTTCTGATGCGTCGAAAAGGTACTTTCAGCGCAGTGGGTATCTTAAGAACCTTGATTATGAAATTGGAGATTCATCTTTTGGGACCTTAGAAACTATAACCATAGTGAATCATAAGTAATCATCGACAATGACAAGAATGTACTTCTTTCCATTAACACTTGCGACATGCATTGGTCTACAAAGATCCATGTGTAACAGATAGAGTTTTTCTTGATTGGTCGTTTCATATTTAGGTTTACGGGGTTTCTACTTACTCTTACCCATTGCACATGCAGAACACAGATGGTCCTTTTCAAATTTAAGCTTTGAGAGACCTCGAACAAGACCATGTCTAACTAAATGGTTGATTGCACCAAAGTTTAGATGAGATAAATGCCGGTGCCATAGCCAGGACATAGTCTTTAAGGCATTTGACAAGTGACAAATGGGGGACGGTGGACGCCCTCATGTCTCAAGAGACAGGTATACACGATTGTTGCTCGTAGATTAGTCAATAAAAACACATTCTAAATTATATTTAATGAAGCAAGTATGTTCGAAAGCAACCTCAAGTTTTCAAAATACCAAAACTGCCAACTGAGAAATAAGTTGATTCAACGTCCTTCCACATAGTTAACCATTAATATCATAACATTCCAATCTGATTATCACCATATCCCAATATCTTTGCCACGTGATCATTCGTTTTTTGACTGTACCAAAAAATTTGTGTACGGAAATTGGTTGAGTGAGGAGCGATCTCCCGGTAATATGCTTGGATGCAGCCAGAGTCCTAATTCCTGAGGAAAAATTTGGACGACCTGATTCATTAAGAGGGAAGATGGAACATCAGAAATTATGGTATCCCTAAGATTTACTGGGTTCTTTTTGTTAGCAGGTACACTGTGAAGAAACCTTTGATTGCTCAACAGGATAACATTAGTTTAGAGTTCCTAGTTTTCATGAATAAACCAATGTTACAGCCAGGTTTAGTAGTTCATTAATCTAGACAGACTGGGTCTTAAGGGGGCTTCTGTAGTAGTGGTATTTCTAGTTAAAGGGCGGCATTTCCTCACGATAGGTGGAAGGTGTGCCGACCAGTAGGTCTCCATATATTATCCAAGAGTTGTAAACATTTCTCCTGTGGTTTCTAAACTTTTCTCTTTGTTTGTTTCTTAGCAAGATGAGATTTTGCACGAGCATTCACATTATGATATAGTCAAGTATATCACACAAATCATGGATTATCAGAAAGCATGCAACCATTACACTTAACACATTTAAGTTCAGAATTAGCATTAAGCTTGGAATGCTGCATATGAGCAGTTCCTTTAGGTGCAACAACATGATCTTTATTTTTCAAACTAGATTTAACTTTCCTAGGGTGGGCTTCTACTTTATTCTTCTGAGTACTACTTTGTGTTTGCAGAATCTTAACTTTTTTGTATTGCCCGAAGGTTGTGATCCGCTAGCACTAGTAGATGGTCTTTATCTATTGAAGAACAAGTAGGTTTGTTAGAAGCCTAGGTTTGGATGTAGAGGCCTTTTTTGTGATTGCGTTTTCTTAAAGGATGTGACTGGGCTCAGTTGAATCACAACTCTTTTGACTTTATTCATTGGGTCACTGACACTAATTGTTCTCCGAAATTGTTGATACTAGGGCAGGTTTTACTGATTTTTGAACAGAACTCCTGTATTAATTTAGTATTTTTACAGGCTGATTCTAGGTTGGATCTAGGGAGATAGTTTGCTTTAATTTGATCGGATAGATCCCATCGAGAACTGCAGCTTCTTTCCATGGTGTACTTAATATAGGCACGAGTGAATGACTTTTGTTTAACAATTTAGGGGTTATTGGTTCCGTATTAATCTCTGGATCACTAGGATGATGTGTAACTTCATTATTAGCTAAATATTTTCCTTTGAGTTTCCTCAATTCATCTTGAGAGTTTAATTACCAAAACTTTTTCCTGAAGACAAGCATTTAAATCAGAAATTTCCACAGACTTTAGATTGACTTGATTAGTTAAGTCAGCACATTATTCTTTTGATCGAACACGTGCTGGTTTAATCGAGTCATAAAGTTGCTTATAGGTCTGTTTCAAATGCTCATTCTCAGCAATAAGCTTTGTCACCTTATGATCCAATTCAATATTTATGGTTTCAATCTCTTCTAAGTCCTGTTTGATCTTATCCTTATCCATATTTCCACTGAGAGATTTAATTCTCTCTTTCAACTTCTTTATGACCATGTCTTTCTCTTAGGACTAAGCTTTCAATTCATTTAATTCAAACAATTGATCAAAACTTGGAGCACTTTGATTTGAAATAGAATTGTCCCTTTGAAAAATTTCCTGATTAAGTTGAGTATCAACTTCTAACAAAATGCAATGTTTTTCAAGAGTGGTAAACCTTTTGAACAGTTTATCGTAAATCTCTTTTTCAACAAAATCCTTTTGAAGCTCAGTCTCAAGTTTGACACTTTTCACATTCATGCACATTTATAGAGGCAAAATCCATAGAGGAATTTACAATCAAGTTCATAATATCTTTGCTCATCACTTGTTCCAAGAGTCGTTCATTTTCGTTCAAAGCTTGATTCATTATAACTTCAAATGTTTTTGACTCTACACGATGTTGTTCCACAGCCTGTTCCATTTGATAGAAGTCATTTTGGACTTCAGCAAGTTCATCAACCAATTGTTGGTTGAATGTACTAAATAAGTCCTTCAGAGCTTTTACAAATGGAATTATTTCATCTCTAAAACAAGCTTTTGTATGTTTGAAACCCCACGTGTCCTCAGTGATAGCTGTGGGCATGGTTCTTTCTTTGACTACAACATCAAAGTTGCAAGATGGTATCTTAGTTTCTTCAAATCGATGAACATACGACTTTTATAGATCCATGCCACCCCCCCTTCTTTGGAACCTCAACATTGGTGGGCTCTATCGAAGATCGGGTCGGAGGAACTAAGAGTTTATGCGACTAAAAGGCTTTAGTCAGCAGATAATTCAGTTTGTAGAACTAACGTGTTCAATAATGATTTGAAAGTTTATTAAGAGCGGTTAATCGATTGGTTTGCTTCTTAGTCCTTTTGTATTGTTACTTTTCTTTTATTTTATCTTCTTTACTAATGCTTAGTTTTCTTTTTTTTTTCTTTTTGTCGTTTCTTTAGTTCATTGTTCGGTTTTTGTGATTAAGTTTGTTTTATCTTTTCTTGCATAATATTATTCCTTAGTTGTTTTAAAGCGTTTTTGTAACGGACTCTCTTCAGCAAGTGTTAAGGTCTCTTCTGAGTCAGGTGATCAATTTAGGATTGGTTTTGAATTATATCAACAAATTTAGCACAGGTTCCAAATACTGTGCTTTCTTTAGATAGAAAGGATTTTGAAAACTAGAGATTGTTTAGTGGTATTATCATAGAAAAAACTACAGGTTTTCGTCAATATGTAAACAGTTTGTGCAGATTGGTCTCTTTTAAAACGTATATTATCTAGGGTTTGATTCACTTTTCTAAAGCTATTTCCCCTATCATGGTTCTCTAGATTCTTTTTCTTAAATTCCTTTTTGTTTTTTTTATGAGAAGTGTAAAGTTTCAATAAAGATGCCTTTTCATTTTTAATTGTTTGAAAAGAGTTCGTTCTAAGATGGATCAATCTCTACAAACTGTGCACATGAATCTGAAACCGTTTATCTTGACTCTTTTATAATCAACGTTTGTCCTTCTTTCTAACCTTGATTGTTCCTTATATCTTTCAAGCTCAGGGCAGTAAAGTCATCATGACACTTTGATTTTCTATTATTCGTCTTGGTACATTGAACTACTTGGGTTTTAGTTGTTAATCAAAGCAGATAATAGCAAATTCATCTTGTTGGGAGTGAAGAGTTAGAATTTTGAACAGCTGCCTGTTGTGATTCAATCAGATACTGAGAATAAGGAATGATATGTTAATCATGGTTTATTTCAGTCTCTGAATGGGTTTCATAAACATTTGACTGTTCAAAAAGACGGCATAGCCTGCACAAACTTGATTAGTCATTCATGTCTTTCACATTATCGTGATTGTGTACCTCTAATAAGAGCGTCTAAACCATAGTGAGTTATAGTCATCTTGAGAGCAAACTTTGGAAAGTGTTTAACGTTCATCACAATCGAGTAACTTTGCATCCAAATCATCAACCTTGATAAGCAGCATTATGAGTTATGACAGTCTGTGTGGCTTGACCTTCTGGAATTCCTGGAATCTGCCAAAAATGCGGTTCCTCCTCATGTAAAATATTTGTCACTTGCTTGAGTTGAACCAAACGACACTTTATCTTAAACCACGAATCATCCCTTTTCCTCTTTGGTTTGGTGCACTATTTGGACATGTGGCCTTCCCCTTTGAAGTTGTAGCAGATAACTGTTCTTTATTTTCCAGAATTGTTTCCACTTGCTCCCGGAGTATAAGTCCTTGAGTTTAGTACTGCAGCTAAGAAGTTGTTCATGGAACTCTGGTGTAATGTTACTCTTCATTATTAATGGTAGCTTGTTGCCTAGGGTTTGACGAGTTTCTCAGCTGGTTATTGGTAGTGGGATAACGGGAAGTGACGACAACAGTCAAAAACGACATCATGTGGTTGATGGCATCAATGGGATCATCACCTTTCTGGAACACTGGAATAATTAAACATGATTCTTGTTGGGAAAAATCAGATTGTTGAACAACTAAGGGGGAGCATATTCCAATTGAGGTATAGATGATGATGGAGAATACGTTGTGGTGAATTGATGATTGATAATCATTGGATGGATAAGTGATTGAAAAAGGTGTTGATGATTGATGAGTTGAGTAACGTTGAGACTGATAAGGTGAACCATATTGTGGAGACTGATATAATGAAACTTGTGGTTGAAATTGAGTGTTTTGGTGAGTTTGATAAGGAGACTGGGTCATCTGATGGGTTGCAACCAAAGCAAGCGGATCTGAATTGCGTTCATGCATTAAACGAACCTCATTTGCTTGAATCTTGTTACTTGTCCCAAGTAAGCATGAAGCTGATCAATGTTAGTTGTATGCAAATCCTAAACCAGTTTGACATCTGTCACAAATTTGCTCCACTCAGGAGGAAGAGTGTTTAAAAACTTGGTGTTTACTTGAAATTGTTCTAATTTCATGTTGTAGATGTTCATGTCCCATTTGAGGTAGGGGGCAGTTGAAAATCTCAAGATAGATTTCAGAAGTGATCCCCCTTCTTATAAGCAAACTTATCAATTCTTTATTTGTTTTTTCTAATAAAGCTTACACTCCCTTTCCTGTTTCGTCAATGAAGTTCCTTGCATGAGAAGTTGAATTCTTTCCCAAAGTTCCTTGGCGACTTTGTGATTGATTACTAATGCATAGACCTCAGGTGGTAGTCCTTGGAGAATGATGTTTGTTTCCTTAATATCACAATCAGCTTGAATAGCTTCCGTATGAGATAACTCAGAATATTTCTTAGGTCTAGTCACTCCATTTTCTTCAATTGAAGGCAAATGAGTGGACCATTTTCAACAGATTCAAGGATCATTCGCCCATGTTATCTATTCATCATGTATAACTCCATTATGCTTTTCCAAGAGTCAAACATATCCTTTTCCAACATAGGTGGGCGATTGTCGGCACCCGAAAGAATCGCTTTGTCAGCAAGAGTCGTCATTAAGAAATGTGTATGTTAAAAGATTACTTGGTTGATCGAACGGTGGTAGAAAGTAATTATGTTTAATTAAGTTGTCTTTTAAGTGTTTTAATTAATGAAACTACACGGGATTTAACAATTCTTGACAAAACCGGGAAAACAATTGAATGTTTCATGGGCCAGGAAAAATAAGTTAATGTTTCACGGGATTTTACAAGTCAACAAAATAAACCGTGTAATTTTGAAAAAAATTGAGTTTTTCGGTTTCAATTAGTGAATTATTCGGTTTCCACTGAAGTAGGGTTGTTCGGTTTCCACTGAAACAAGGTTGTTCGGTTTCCACTGAAATAAGGTTGTTCGGTTTCCACTAAAACAAGGTTGCTTGGTTTCCACTAAAACAAGGTTGTTCGGTTTCCACATAAATAAGGTTGTTCGGTTTCTACTGAAACAAGGTTGTTCGGTTTCCGCTGAATCAAGGTTGTTCGGTTTCCACTAAAACAAGGTTGTTCGGTTTCCACTGAATCAAGGTTGTTCGGTTTCCACTGAAATCAGGTTGTTCGGTTTCCACTGAAACAAGGTTGTTCGACTTGAGTTGTTCGACTCAGTTGTTCGACTTGAGTTGTTCGACTTGAGTTGTTCGACTCAGTTGTTCGACTTGAGTTGTTCGACTCAGTTGTTCGACTTCCACTACTACGAAACCCAAAAACTTAAAAACATAAAAAGACACCTTTTTGATGATTGTTTTGCAAAAATACTTGTACAACTAGTGTTACTAAACCTATAAGAACAAGAAAAATGAAAACTTTAAGGTTTTTAAGCCGAAAAATTTAAAATCAAGATTTTGTTCTTTATAAGATTTTCTAACACAAAAATATAACAAAAATGATATTTTTCTTGATTCTAAGCTTGTACACCTATATCATAAAGATACTAGATCAGATTTACCAAGGTAAATAATCCTTTAGGTACATAATAGCTTTGGAATCAAAAGAAAAGAAAATAAAGGACGATTTTGCAAATGAAACAAACGAACCAAAAAGAAAGCTTAAACACAAAAACTAAACACACCACTCCATGGCTCTTGATACCAATTGAATAATACAAGTAATCTTTGATATGAGATAGGAAGGAACTTAGTGAGAGAGAGTGGAAGGAAGGATGTATTCTAAAGAGAGAAAGTAAGAAACATGTAATTCATAAGTGAAATGAGAATACAAAACCAACCAACCAACACCCTTTCCAAGCTATGGAGAGGGTATTTATACACTAGTTTGGCCGGCCATGGGGCCTATTGATGGGCTTACCATGGGCCTTGGGCCATATTAGCTTAATATGTTTAATATATCTAACCACGGGCTTTGACTAGTAAATATTGGAAGTGACTGAGACTTTTCTTGATCCTAACAATGCTCCTTCCAGCTCTTTAAAGCAAAAGCCTGATTCCTAATTTGAACAACCAATTGATGAAATTCCAATACCAGATGATATGCATCTCTTAGATTCAGAGGACACTAGTGCTGATCATCTTCCAAAGATCAAGACCAGACCAGACTGGTTGAAGCCTATTCCTAAAGAAGAAATGCTAGAGACTCCAGAACCAGACTAGGTCATTCCTCCAAATGATTTACTTGAACTTGAAAATAACTAGGCCAATGCAATTGCTAAATCTTATTAAGATCTAAAAGAGAACAAGTTGCTTTGGAAAACTAAAGATATGAGCTCTTTCATCAAATGGTATTGCAAACAGATTGGGAAGTCGAAGCTTACCAAAGCTGATTTGGAAGGTCCAGCATTCAAATTACTCAGACCATTTCACAAGAACAACATCTCCCTTTAATTTTAGATGGAAGAGTGTCACCTGTTGCTGACGGACAAGATTGATTTGACCAATCCTGGGGATAATCGGGTTGTGCCTGACGTAAGCAAACCATTACCTCTAGGAGGTCCACTAGGTCAGGTAACAATTCAAACGCAATACTTCTTCAACAAAGACCTAGAATATCTTGTATCAGGTGACAAAGAAAAAAGGAGTGCCCTCTCAATATCCAAGCTGAAAGCGGCTTACTACTAAGACTTTGGGCTCGAAGAACTAGTACCGTCACTGTGGATTGAAAGTGAACGTGACTATGATATTAGTGCAGCCTACGATATTTCTCATTGGTAGTTTAAGCGCAAAGAATTCTATATTACAAGACACAGTGCCCCGTCTGATCGTCGTACAGTCAGATCTCACATGAAGATTCCTAGTGTTGTCAGTCTCCAGATACGAATATACATACGTTAAAGAGATTGTTCTGGGCAGAGCTGACTACCAAGACTAAAAGATCTCGGAAGCTGACTTCAAAAATCTGCATCCGAATGATTTTGAAGACATGTACCTGCTTCATCTTCAAGGCAAGCTCAACCACCTATCTGGATCAGACAAAGTTGCCCTTTTCAACACAGTCAATCTGTAGATTAGGAACATCGTCATCAGACACCGTGTTGAAGATTTGTAACTTGGTGTTAAAAGTTATCAAACAAAACTCAACCTCACACAACCGACCTGGGATGCATCTGATTTTCTCTTCAAAGAAGATTACATCATTATTCACAAGCCAAGGGCCATAATCTACATAGATAGGAATAATCAGAAGATGATGATGAGGGAGTCTAAAGTGCACAAGTTTAGTGATGGCACGTTGGCAAGAATTCTAGAAAAGCTGGATCATATGGTTAAAGACTTTAGGCTGTTCAAGTTCAATTCAGGCATAGAAAACAGAATATGGTCTGAGGATGATAAAAGAAGGAGTAAAGAGTTCATAGAGGTGATCGAGAAAAGGCTCAAGATTAGAAGAATATTTAGGAATCTGTAAAGCTTTGTTAGTGGAAGGATAAGAGATGTTAACTACAGATTCATCCAGAGAACTGAATGATTTCATCATTCCAACACTCAAGTCAATATCATCTTATGTTGTATAATGTATCTTGTAGATTATTCTTATTATGTAGTGTATCTTTAGGTGTTAAGTGTCAATGTATAAAAATGTGATTTTGTGGACTTATGTGTATACTCCATCCTCCCTGTGCTAAACATTTTTGTTTATCGATGCACATGTTGAGGGGGAGCGTTCCTGAAAAGCAAAAACAATCGAGGTATAAAAAGCTTTGATATTTATATCACAAGTACCTGATTAAGTTTTTCAAATGGTTTTATGGCAATGTGAACAGTACCAAAAAAACCAACCATGTATTTACTTTTATCAGAGTTATAAGGTTGGTAAGGTTAGGTATTAGTTCCTATGATCTAGCCAGGACCGGAGGGATCTACCCAGGGACAATCCACTAGTTAGTGTAGAATTCCTTATGTATGATATAAAAAAAGGAGTAAAAATGAGAATAAGGGAATAGTGCCGATTGAGATGGAGCTAGTACTAGAACAAACCCAACAAGGTACTAGTCATGAAGTCTCAGTAAGCACTGAAGGGGTTGAAGAATGAAAAAGAATTTTAAGGATAAAGGGTGAAAAGAAAAAAAGCCCTCCATACACTTAGGCAGAAACTGGGTCAATACATCTGCTGTCAGAATCACAATGATGATTGCTGACATTGAAGAAAGTCGTCATGGACCTAATGATGCAATGCACAACCCTCCCTATCCACTCAGAATCTCTCAAAATATTTCTGCTTCATTTCTCATGGAGACTAAACACGTTATCTATTGACTTTCTCACTCTGAGTTAGTTAATATTGAAAAGGTGGTAGTCCGCTCCAGCCTTCGATCACTAAAACCAAAACGCACAATTGAGTCTAGAGCCAAGAGATCATCCATAAATCTCATTAGTATACTATTCTAACTTACTTGTCATTCACACACTGTGAATAAAAGGATAATCATAAGAGTCCTACGCATTATCCTTGTGGTATTGCCTGAACATCCGAGTGATACTTCAGTATTCACAGTGAAGATGGAAATCCTGCTTGAGCCAACATCAAACAAGCTCTTGGTAGGCGACTTGTGAGATCCTTAATTGATCAAACTTGTGATACTGGATATCGATTCGGTCCAGTTTATGAATTGATGATTGATGAATTTTGATAAAAGCTTAAAACTCTCGATGTGTTATAAAAACACTTTCTCAAGTGACACGTCGATTGATTTTCAAATCAATTTTCTCTTCAATCGGTGAGACTTTGTCTAACTGATTCACTCATACTGTGTTGTCTACTTTGAGACGCTGCGGTATTAAGAACGGCTAGTGCAGCTGCAAAACCCTGTCAAGGAGATTCTTCGGAATTCTACCTGATCACATGCAGTATTTATACTGATAAATGAGGAACCGTGGTTATTACAACCGTATTCGATAAAAGTTGACAAAGACTCTTTCGTTTAGTATTAACGTAAACCTGCAGGTATTCCTGACGGTAGCAGTTGGTGGTCGGAGACAAGTCAGATTCATAACCACATTCTCATACTCGACCGACACATCCAAAGACATCATGAAAGCTCAAGTATATGTTTCAAAGCATTCGCAACTCTGATATCACATGTCTTTCTTGAATTGACCAAGTATTAAAGTTGAAAGAACTTCAAGAACAAAGAATATTAAAGCTTTCAAGATCAAGAAAGGTATGAGTGTGTCAGTCCAGATGTTACAAGCACAAGATGGCAAAAGACCACAAGATCATGATTAGAGATTAATTTTGGCTGATGATCTCAAAGAAGCTCAAGATTACATATAAGTCGAGTTAAGAAACAAGCTCAAGATTAAAGATCAAAGATTACTTCATCCAAGTACAAGATATCAAATGAAGAATCAAAGACTACGAGCTGGAACACAAGAACAATCAAAAGATTGCTAAGCTTAAGATTAGTATTTTCTAAGGTGACCTCCCTTAGGGGGAGATTGTTAGATATAAGAAAAAGACTTGGTCACCCCGTGTATTTTATAGTTTAACGTAGCTCGTAGTTAATAGTTAATCATATGACATTCGGTAATGGGCCGGGTATAAACCCAAATGTGTAGGCCCATTACATAGGCCATGGGCCGGTTTCTGTACATACTATATAAGCCTCTTTCATCTCATGGAAGAGGTGGTTAGTCATTTCAATATACAAGCATTCTCTTTTCTCTCACTAGAACTTTCTCTCTAGTATTTCTCTCTCTAGAAATTGGCTCAACCCATAATCTTCCATTATGTTATGATATCCAAGTTCCTATAGTTCCTATTCGTAGATCCGCAGGGATACCTCAAGTACCAAATGGATATGGATATGTTGATATTGAGGAGTATGAATGAGGGAATCTTAATGAACCTCCTAATTATATAGCTGCATTAGTAGATCCTGAATCTGACAAATGGATTGAAGCTATGAATACGGAAATGCAATCCATGAATGATAACCAAGTCTGGTATTTGGTTGATTGATATGTGAGAAATCACATATCCTTTTTGTATCAAAACAAACCTTAAAAAGATGAAAATGTGCATAAAAATACTTGTATATGTGTATTTTGTCTTTTGTGAATGTGTAGGTACGGATATTGTAAATATCACAAGAAAAGGAGCCAAAACCGGGCAAAAACGGACACGGGAACGGAAAGAGTACACAAGAGATGGGAGTTTGCTAGCAAAAGGTCAATCAAGGTCAACAATGGTCAACCCACAAAATGACAAAACCTTCAAATTACTAAATAAGCCCTTAATGTTAAATCAATTTTACTTAAAATCCTTAAACCAATAACACCGTTAGTCCTTAAAACTAACAAGGACTAACAGTCATTAAGTTTCAAGTTTATTAATCCTTTACCAATTACCCGAGCCCAAACCAATAGCCCAATTCCGTTGTTATCAAAATAAGCCCAAAGTCAAACTTATCAAACACAGGTCAAATGGGTCAAACAAAGACGAATAAAAAGAAAAAGGCGCCAAACACGTTTTACTATTCATCTTTATCCCTAAATTACCTTGTGTCAAAATTAAACGGGTAAAACCCAATCCCTTCACTTATCCACGTAGCCTCGAAGATGCTAAGTACCAAGCTCCACGTTGGCAAGCTAGGACATCATCAAAAGCCAATGATTGGCTCATTCTGACAAGAGATGACACGCGTACATCCAAAGAAACACACCATCAATGGGAATATTGCACTAAAATCAATGTAAAAGAATCACACAACTCCAAAGAGTTAGGATTGCTACGCTAGCAATCCGTGTGCTCACATTCCAATCCAACGGCTAAGATTAGAGATCAAATGATTGAAGAAAGAAAGGGCCAAGATCAAAAGGAGCGTCCAAGACCTAGAAACTTCTCTCTTGCCTTATAAATAGAGGAGCTCACTCACTCATAGACGACATCTAGGAGTAGGAGTAGGAGTAGCTTTAGGGTAGCTTATAATTTTAGCTTATTGTTCATTTAGCTTATTGTCTTTCAATTTAATGTAATTTTCTTTTCAATCCATTGTAATCAGTTTATCTTATTAATAAAAGCTTAGTTTTCTTATTGTTAAACTGTCTTTTCATAAGTTTTACTTTTATGTAAAATGGTTTGAATAAGCTTTAAATTACTGTTTCATAAGCTCATTATGTTCTTAAGCTACTAGAAGCTCTCAAAGTTTGAAAACTCCATGGAATTAAATGGTTGCTCTGAGTTTTCAAACTGGTATTAGTACTTGATGGTCAAGTGTTAGGATTAGACTAGGATTTTTTGGATTAAGCTTAAGCTGCATTTATAAGCTTTACTTAGAGCATACACCTTTGTTTAGCTGAGGTAGAGGTATTCTCCTTTTTACATTTCTCTATTTACTATTCTGTCTATTTACATTCTAGTTATAATATGCATTTTAGCTTAATATTGTTCATTATCTGCTTATTGTTGTTCATTTTTGCTTAATAGTGTTTATTACTCTTGTTTAATGCTTATTCAGTTTATTAGATAGTATAAATCTTAGTCTGCTTGTTATTTCTATAAAATAGTGAAAATTACCAAAAATAGTAGCATAATCTGTAGGTTTGTGTTTCTGGCTTATTAGTTTGCTTAAATCTGCTTATTAGGTCTATTAGTAGCTTATTACTTTCTGGTATTAAGAAATTATTCTTTAAATCTAAAAATTATAAGCTAACAATGAGGTTGAGTGACATAAAGGAGTGTTTGGGTCAAGGCAGTACTAACTTGAGTTTGTACTGCCAAGAGCCTCTTGTTCCTTTAACTTGGTTTAAAACTTCATTTTGAGGTTTATAATGAAAGACTTTAAGGAATCTGTAGGTTTAAATCTGTTCTTAATCTAGTTTATAAGTTGTTTGGATATGTGGTTAAGTTCTGCTTAATTAGTTAATTTAGCTTAAAGTAGCTTCTAGTTGTTCAAATTGCTTTAATTGCTCTTGATTTGGCCTTTTAAAAGTTTAGAAACAAAGCTTTAATCCTGCACTAATTGGTTTTAAGTTTTGAGTGTTAAAGTGTCAAATGCATCAGTAAGGAAATAGCAAAAAGCTCTTTTTCAAACTTAAAATTCAGTAGGTAAAAGTAGTTATTAGCTTCTGAAATTTAGTATGTTAGTAACTTGTAGGTCACTTTTAACCTGTTTAAGCTTATTTTAGGATAAATTGCTTATTTAGTCATCTGTTTTTAAGTTCAAATTTAGCTTTTTGTCTTTAAAATCCAAAAAGAAAACTCAGCTTGTATTGATTACATCAGCCTTTTTCAATAAGCTTTTTTCTTTGCTTGTTTAATTTTCAAACTACTTTTTGAAAATTGTTTTAAGTAGTCTCTATTATAAGCTTTTAGAATTTTCAAGTCATTTTAGCATAAGGTTCTGTTTGGTCACTTAAAAATAAGCTCAAAGTTGCCCTTAGGGTCTGTTTGGCAATCCATTTATGCAAAAGTGCTTATTTGAATTTTCAGCTTATGGCTTATTGTTGTTGCATAATTTCAGCATAGATTTGCATAATAAAGTAGTTATAGAGTAGTTATAGCCTTGTTTGCTCAGGTTTTAGCTTATTTTAGTTTTTTTTAGGTTCTTTAATTTTAATTCAAAAGCTTTTATCCTTTAAGTATAATCTGTTTGATTAAAAAGCTATTTTTCAGCTTATTTACTAGCTTTCACAAAAAGTTTCTTTTATAGATTTTGCTTATTTTTATCTATTTTATAATTTTGTTTTTAAAAGTTTTTGCAAAAATAAAAAAAGGGAAGAGGGGAAATCTAGGGTGAGCAAGGCTCGAACCCTGGACCTCTACCCTCCTCAACCTTACACACACACGCTCACACCATCTGCCCTTGGGACTTTTTCGGGTATACTTTGCAAGATTTAATAGTTAACCCTTCTTTACAAGTTTTAGCTTTTCAGCCCTTTTAGCTTATTTGACTGCTTATTTTAATTGCTTTTTCAGTTTTCTTATTTTTCTTAAGTCCCAACTAGTTCAATAGACTTTTCATATTTTTCCCAGCATTTTATAAATTCATTTAGCATTTTTAATAGTTGTTTTTCATTAAAAGTGCTTTTAATTCATTATAAAAAAATCTAAAAGTAAAAAAAATAGTATTCTTTTTCTGAAATTTTTTATTAGTCTTTTAGCATCTAGGAAAATTAGTTTGGCCCTTTAAGGTTCATTTTTGCTCAAATTAGATTTTAGTGTACGTTTTTAATTACCGTTTACGTTTTATGCTTACGTGTTTAATTGTCATTTCTTGCTTACTTGTTTTCGTGCATTTATTTACTTGTCATTTATATTTAGAAAGATTTAGAAAACCAAATCAAAAATCTTTTAAACCATTCAAAATGCGCGATCACGGACTTAACCGATTCTCAATTCGTACTTCGTCGAGGGAAAACGACCCGGGAGGTTTTAGATAACGTTTTGGTTGAAGCGTTTGTCTTTAACCCGACGAAAAATACTTACTATACTATAATTGTTACATCATATATACTTATTTTATCTATAGTGTGTATTGGATTGTGATCAATGCTCTTCTCGATGAAGGGAGTAAAATCCTTCATTCCATCGAGGGAACTATTCTTGAAGAAAAACTCTTTGCTGAATTCGATGAATTCATGGCAATGACCGCCGATGAAAACTCTGAATCTGAATCCGACACCGAAGAACCACCAATCAAAAAGATCACCTTTGACACCGATTATAAGATCAAGACATCTCTCGAAGAACCTCCTTCAGATCTTGAACTAAAACCTCTTCCTGATAACTTAGAATATGTTTTCTTGGAAGAACCCTATTTTCTTCCTGTAATCATATCATCTTAGCTTTCTGAGCAAAATAAAAATAAGCTCATCTCTGTTTTAAAAAGGCAAAAGCAAGCCTTTGCTTGGGAAACAACAAACATTCCAGGAATTTGTCCGTCTTTTTGTAAACATAAAATTCAACTCTTGGAAGACAAAAAGCCAGTTGTTCAAAAACAAAGAATATTATATCCGAATATGCAAGAAGTTGTTAAAAAATAAATCGTTAAACTTATCGACACTGGTATTATATATCCAATCACCGGTAGCCCTTGGGTGAGTCCCATCCATTGTGTACCCAAGAAAGGTGGTATCACAGTTGTTACCAACGAAAAAGATGAACTTGTCCCAACAAGAACCATTACGGGTTGGCGAGTATGCATCGATTATCGTAAACTCAATGAAGCAACCGCAAAGGACCACTTTCCTTTGCCATTCATGGATCAAATGTTAGAAAGACTCGCAGGAAATAAATACTTCTGTTTCCTCGATGGTTTTTCTGGATATTTTCAAATACCAATCGATCATATGGATCAAGAAAAGACAACATTCACATGCCCTTTCGGAACATACGCTTACAGGCGAATGCCTTTTTGTTTATGTAATGCTCCCGCTACTTTTCAAAGGTGCATGTTAGCTATCTTTCATGACATGATCGAAGAATCTGTAGAAGTGTTCATGGACGACTTCTCCGTCTTTGGAAACTCTTTCGATAACTGTCTAAATAACCTCGATAAAATGCTTCAATGTTGCAAAGATGCAAATCTTGTCCTTAACTGGGAAAAATGTCACTTTATGGTTAAAGAAGGAATTGTGCTTGGACACAAAGTGTCCGGTGCAGGCCTTGAAGTTGACAAAGCCAAAATCGACGTAATATCTAAGCTTCCACCCCCTACTAATGTCAAAGGCATTAGAAGTTTTCTAGGACATGCCGGTTTCTACCGACGTTTCATCAAAGACTTCTCAAAAATTACTTGTCCTCTAACTAAGTTTCTTGAAAAAGATACTCCATTCGAATTCAATGATGAATGTCACAAAGCATTCAATTCAATCAAAGAAAAACTCACATGTACTCCTGTGATCGTGAACCCAAATTGGAATCTTCCATTCGAGCTTATGTGTGATGCAAGTGATTTCGCAGTTGGAGCAGTCTTATTTCAAAAAGATGAAAAACACTTTCACCCCATCTATTTTGCAAGCAAAACCCTTAATGCAGCTCAACAAAAATATACTGTTACTGAAAAAGAACTGATGGTTGTAGTCTTTGCATTTGACAACTTTCGACCCTATCTGATATTATCCAAAACGATTGTCTATGCCGATCACTCAGCTATAAGACACCTATTCAAAAAGCAAGATGTTAAGCCACGTCTTATACGTTGGATTCTGCTATTGAAAGAATTTAATATCGAAATAAAAGACAAAAAAGGTACAGAAAATGTTGCCGCCGACCACTTATCTCGGATTGATAATGATGAGACAAGTGATGACAGTGATGTCGACCATAACTTTCCTGGCGAAACTCTTATGGAAATAACCACCAATGACACACCATGGTTCGCAGATTTTGCAAACTATTTGGTGGGTGATATTATACCTAAAGGGATGACGTACCAGCTAAAGAACAAAATCTTCTCTGGCCTCAAAAACTACTTTTGGGAAGATCCTTGGCTTTTCAAAGTATGTTCAGACGATGTGTCTCAAGACCAGAAACTCGTATCATTCTAGATCAATGTCACCATGGACCTACCGATGGACATTATGGACCAAACACCACAGCTAAAAAAGTCTTAGACTCGGGCTTTTACTAGCCAACAATCATTAAAGAAGCTCATACTCTAGTTTGTCTTTGCGAAGCATGTTAAAAAACAGGGAATATATCCAAACGTGATGAAATGCCCTTAAATAACATTCAAGTGTGCGAAATTTTTGACATATGGGGTATTGAATTTATGGGACCATTCCCAAAATCATATAAATTTGAATACATCTTAGTCGATGTCGATTATGTTTCTAAATGGGCCGAAGCTCAAGCTCTTCCAACTAACGATGCCAGAGTTGCTATTTCATTCCTGAAAAACTCTTCTGCCGTTTTGGTATGCCCAAAGCTCTCATAAGCGACCGAGGAACTCATATCTGCAATAAGATAATGGAAAAAACCATGAAAAGATATGGAGTTACTCACCGTTTCTTTACATCCTATCACCCTCAAATGAGTAGACAAGTTAAAAATACAAACAGAGCCCTTAAAAGAATTCTTGAAAAAACTGTAAAAGATAATCCAGCTATCTGGTCAAGAAAACTCGATGATGCTCTATGGGTCTTTCGAACCGCTTATGAAACACCAACCGAAACTACACCATACAAACTCGTATACGGAAAAAAGTGCCATTTACCATTTGAAATCGAACACCGTACATACTGGGCCCTGAAAAACTGTAATCCAGATCTCATCGCCGCTTGTGAGAAAAGAATGTTCCATTTACACGAGTTAGATGAATTCTGACATCAAGCATATGAAAACTCTCGTTTATACAAGGCAAGAACTAAAGTCTGGCACGACAGGAAACTCAAAATGAGAAAAGAGTTCAAACACAGAAACAAAGTGATTTTATTCCATTCTAAGTACAAATTCAAACAGCCGAAACTCAGATCTCGTTGGCTAAGACCATACGTAGTGAAGCACCAATATCCATCCGGGTATGTTGAACTATATGGATAAGATGAAAAAACGTTCATTGTTAACGGCCATCAACTGAAGCTCTACCATGAAGTCTTGACCCAAGGGAAGAACTCACTCCTTTCTTTCCTAAAGATTGAAACCAAGAAGTACGAGTCTAGCTAATGACTCTCTTAAAAAATTAAGCGCTTCTTGGGAGGCAACCCGTGCTTTATGCCCCGGGAAGTACCGTTTTCCCTTAATTTTTCCTATTTTATATATTTATCAGTTCTCACATTGGGGGCAATGTTCAACTTAAGTGTGGAGGAGAAGCTAAACAGGAAAAATTAAAATTAATCGTATTCCTCCATGTTTGCCCTGCAATCTGGCCAAAGTTTTCAACTGATATTTTATGGAAAAAAAATTAAAATCTAATATATATACTTTTCTTTCCGAAACTAAAAAATATATACTCTTAGTAAGGCAAATCCAATTGGATTGACACTATAACTAGCATAAAATCAGTCCACTAAATTGTGAAAATTAAGCCTTAAAAAATTCAGGTATCCACATTTGATACCTAAGATAATTTTTACCTTTAGCTTGTTCGAGTTAAGGTTTGAATGCAATTTCAAGTGTCTCATCCGTCGTTACGGCTGTGTATTTGTAGTTTGTCGCCTTTTCTGGAGCATTGGTGTTAGTTGAAAATTATATGAGTGAGCCGGTAATTTAGTAGCTCTAGAACTTGTGCTTGATTATCATTTACTAACCACAGTAAGGTTAATTTATAGACAAAATCGTATGATAAGAGGTAAAATAAATCCCATGAAACTCTTGTATCTGCAGCACTCCCTTTTAGTGCTATCCCGCTGAAGTATCCAAAGTTGAAGAAAAATACTCAATGAAAGAAGTTTCGTGCCTGCCTTAGTAAGCATTTGGTATAAAAAAGTTCAAAGTATAAGGCTTAAGTTGGCACATGGAATCGGTACATGTTACTCACCCTCATCATTATCACGTTTTGCCTCTTTGAGATTTTGTCTAGGTGCTCACGCCGCAACGGGCATGTTTATGTGTCATGTACAAGCCTATGGTAGCTATCTAGATTATGTCTGTGCAATTGAGTGACTACACAATTATAAACCCAATATGAGTGACTCAAGTGAACATAAATCAAACACATCCCCTATGTGAGGTGCTCTGTTTTATGTCTATGCCTGAAAAGTTATTAAAATCAGTAAACACTTGTTAAATCCAAAATTTCTCCACGTCACGATAAATGATCTTGTTTTCTCACTTTGATTGCTTGAGGGCAAGCAATAGCTAAGTGTGGAGGGATTTGATAACGCCTAAGTTATACATGTTTTTGGCGGCGTTATTTGTATATATTTTGTCATTTCTCGTGAACTTTTGGTACTTAATAGCATAAAATATGTAGAGGTTCACTTGAAGACATCCCGAGCTCAAAAAAGATCAAAATGCAAGTGTTTATACACATCGGAAGACAAGTTAGAAGAAAAGAAAGGACTAAATCTGAAAATGCCAAGAAGTGCGCCGGTTTTCCAAAAATGTGCATCGCACTTCCCTTCGAATTAAAAAGAATTAAGTGGAATTAAATGAAGTCTGCATTTACACCCCAAGTGCACCGGTTTTCTACAAAAGTGCGCCGCACTTCCTTGTAGCGTTAATGATATTTGCACCGACTTAGGCTATTTCAGCCTATAAATAGAGATGAATTTCACACCATTTGAAGCATCCCTCATATTCTTCATCACATCAATCTCTCTCAAATATCTTCACCAAAATCTAAATTCGAAGACGAATAACGAAGAACAAACACCATAGTATTTAGTAAATAAAGATCTAAGTAAGATCTGATACTTGTAACGGGTGGAGTTTGATCCATTTTCTACCCAAGGATAGTATGGTTCTTGTTTCCTTATTTTATTTTGTTATGAACTTCGTAGCCATGAGAGGCTAAATCTCTCATGACTACTTGGTAATGTTAATATAATGAATAAGCGTTTGGTATAATTGCGATCTTTTTAATCTTAAGCTTATGTTGAAATCCTATCGTGTCTTATCTTATCAACTTTGATTGTATGCTTATAACGGTATAGGTCGAAAGACCCGTTGTACGTTATATGGTTTTAAAGATTTGTCTACGGTCTTTATCGTTTGGTTGGAGAAATTCGCTTACGTTATTTGATAAACAAAATAGATTTGATATAATAGTAACTGGATTATCTGAGTGACACATTTGATCGAGTTAACTAAATATAAGTCTTAAGTTAAACGCATTAATTTGTGAAAACGGTTTTTGACGAGAAAACCTTTTTATAAAATAAACAACCTTGAATCTGAGATCGTAATTATCACCATTGCTTAGGATTTATATGCAACTATCTGAGTAGTCATCTTTCTCATTATTGAATCCAGCACAATTTATCTTAAAATTGTTAAAGTTTATTTTAAATACGATTATTCGAACACAAATCAAATCCCTGTGGACGACCTGGTCTTACCTAAAATATTATACTACATACGTGGGTTATACTTTTACTCGTGTGTTTCCATTTAATAATCGGTAATTTCAGTATTATAAATTTAAAGCTTTTGAAACACATCAGGACACATAAAATCACAAATGATAGCCAAAAACCAAGTTGAACCAAATTAGGTTCTGGCGCGCCAGGTTCTGATCAAGAAAGTCTCAATTTTTAAAAGTCGGCTTTCCTCTTACCTGGAAAATGTGGATCGTTCATTACAGGTATGTATATGATAATTGAGTTATTAGGTAATCTCGCAGCGAGATTTGGACTTAGAGAGATGTCAAAAACAACCCCCTCGTTTTTTTAAAACATCAACTCAAACTCTTTACTATATGCCTCTGGCTAAGGCCAAATCTCTTTTCTCAAACATGACATTTATAATTTCAATATACCATCAAACGAAAGTATTCATATGACCATAATTCGTGCATACGTCTTATTTAATCGTGCAACGAGTTTACTCTCTTATTGGTCAAACTAAGTCAAGGTCACTTTATGTAAATGCATCTTTTCCCTTTATGGGAAGTGCTTTTCTTATGATGCAAAGCACTTATCTTATTTGCATCAAGGTAATTAGTGATCATGCTTATTGTTTCTTAATCATACATTATGGTATTTGATTATTTGAGTTTGGTTATTTGAAACTTGAATAATCCTTTATATATTATCACTTCCCAACAAACAAAATGTTTACACACTTCCACATAAACATTTTTGTCCCCTTCATTCTTTACAAAATCCCATTTATTTCATATCTCATTACACACTCCATCAAACATTCCCAAATTATTATAATATCTTAAACATTCTAGACAATATACCAGTTATACTTTTCAATATAAGCATTCTATCTTCTTCCTCACTAGGACATAAAGTTATTTCTCACCATTCTTTCATAACGTACTTCCTCTCCAAGCTTGATTTTGAATGTGTCAACTCACATTCTTACACACTTACTTCTCATACACTCAACCATCTCACAACCCTCAACAATTACATTCAAACAATGATTGGTTAATCAAGCTTGTCCCTTTCTCCCTAATATATGCTCCTATATGTCACATCCCAACTCACTTTACAACCCACTAACTCACCTTGCCAACTCACTTGAAACTAATGAATTTGAATTTTAGATTCTCCCTCTCACAACATCCACCCTTTTTATCCAAGTTAAAGATATGGCAACTTGTGACAACCCACACCTCTCTCACAACTCTTACACAACCTTGTTATGTGTCATAACATTGTTTCTCACACACTCAACCCTCTCACACAAATGAAATAGTGGTTAGGTGCAACTTTTGATAGACTTGGTGACATGTATTATCGTATGCTAATAATTAATTTATTCGATACAAGCGATATGTTTTGTCAAAATTAGTCAAGGATTGACAGTAACTATATCTTGGCAGGATATTTGTAGTGATGCGGTCATGATAGTTAGTTCTCCTTTTTCGTAGTAAATTTTTATATATCTAAGGTTCTTCTACTTTTTTCTGAACACACTAGTCATGGCGGTTATTTCTTGTTTTTTCGTATTAAACTCATATATATATGAGCCTCTTCTACTTTTTTCTTAGCACACTTTCAAAGACCCGTATTTTGTTTATAACGAAACTGGGCTGACAAAATCCAATTATAATCCATGGAAGAAAAATCGCCCAACAAACCAAAAATAAACTCATTAATGTGATGAACGATGGTGTACGCATAGGTGTTCATATCATTGGAACTGAAAAGTGTGTTTTACGTGTCGTTAATACTTTTTCAGGTTTGTTGCTTTGCAACAAAACAAATACAAATGGTTGGGTGCGGGGAAACCTCGAATTAGCAACCTTTATGATTGAGATAGCATATTAGCCTCAATGTGTTGAATTTATCCTTTCTTTCTTTTACCAACTTTCATGCACTATAAAAGGTTTTTTTTGTATATATGGGCATGGAAAATGCTTCTGATAATTTATTTTAGATGGTTTTTCATTAACTTTAGGAGAAAGGAAGATTATCTGCATCTTGGCGGGGCAACTAAATGGGTTTGCAACCAGATGATCCTTTTTATTTCAATGTATATGAATCTGGTGCTCATCAAATGACCGATTTTTCTTTTTACGCCTATGCTTTTACCATGTAATAGGGATGAGCATTTTGAAAAGTATTCGAAACCAATTACCTAAACTGTTCCGAATGTCGGGCAACCGGACTCTCATCATGCGTTACTGGGGAATGGTTCCACGATCGGGTAAGGAAAAAAAACAAAAATCCAGGAGGAAAAAAATCCAGGACTACCAATATGGTATCGGTACCATAACGGGATAGTACCGAAAATACCCAGAATTTGACTAGTTATGTTTTTGAATTAAATTGTTTATCCAAACATCATTGGGCCAATATGCAAAACAAAGTCACGTTTTTTTGCTCGATATAAAACCAATATGAAATAATGTTTTTGGCTTGAATTAAATTGGTTATCTGTTTTTATAGATATCAAGAAGCAATATGAGATAATGTTGTCAATCAAATGGCTATGAATTAAAAAAATGTTTGTATGATAGAAAAGAGCACATGTACCCTTCTGATGTTGTTGTTATCGTGTTCTCGAGTACACCATCATTGTTAACCTAAAGAAGATTACAATATTACATCAGGTGGAGTTTGATAAAAGCAAATAAATATAGGTCAATTTGATGAACATTATGATCTAGTCATGTAATCAATGTTAAATCTAACCCAAGATACACATATTACACTCAACCAACCACCCCTTGTGCACTATTATTACTTTTAAAGATACAAGAAAATGAGTCCACAACTGTGTTCTCACCAAACAGATTACAAAAGAAAATAATAGTCCCTACTAGGTAGATCATATTCAACCTCACTACAAACACTTAATCACTAAATAAACAAGATCAAAATAGATTGATCTTGATACAAGACAAAAATAACTAGTTATCACAGAACGATAACAAGAATACAAACAGACCTAACAAACTGAGAGAGATGAAACCAGAGAGATAAACAAAAGAGAATGCGACTGAATGATCAAAACCCTAAGTGTGAATAGCTTATATACAAGCTATTTACACTTAGGCCCTTGAAGTCTTGATAGCTGCTAAATAGCTCCCAAACTTATTCTTAGCTGAAACAACTCTAAAACTTGACATCTTTAGCCCCTTTGACTTTTGTTGACGAGAATACAACTAATACTTCAACATCCCCCCTCAAGCTGATGTGCCAACCAACAACCTGCTTACCTTGAACCTTTTTATGCTTATCTCTTGCAACTCCTTCACCTGAAAACATATAAAAAAGACCAAGATTTTTGCAAAACAACTTATGTTGCACAACCCCCAAACACTTAATATCTGCAGTTTGAAAATTTGTATGAATTTTCAAAGTTTTTATAATTCTTGCAGAAACCTTTTCTCTAATAATGTGAACATCTAATTCAAAATATTTTGTTTTTTCATGAAAAACAGGATTTGCAGCTATTTGAATAGTTGAGCTATTATCACAGAATAATGGAACTGGGTATTAAGTTTTCAACCCAAGACTATGCAGAATATTTCCCAACCAGATTATTTCACATATGGTAGAAGCCAAACTTCTATACTCAGCTTCAGCGGAGCATCTAGACAAAGTGGCTTGTTTTTTTTACTTTTCCAAGATATAAGAGAATTACCCAAGAAAACACAATTCACAGTAACTGACTTTCTAGTCTTAGGACATTTATCCCAGTCTGCAAACCAAGACTAAGAGAACCCTTCAAGTACCTCAAAACCCTCAAAGCAGCCTTAAAAATGAGACTGCATAGGACTATGCATGTCTAAACTAAGGCAGTGAACCACATAACTAATATCTGGTTTAGTATGAGTAAGATAGATAAGTTTTCTAACAAGTTTTGGATAATTTGTAAAGTCTTTAAGAAATTTGTCTTTATCAGTTTCAACATGACTTTGAACAGTATTTTCAGGAAAAGGAATATCCACAAGTTTAGCAGCCAACAATTCATATTCATGTAACAATTCTAAACAATACTTTCTTTGTGTCATACATAAACCTTTATCATTTTTTAGGAACGTCTATTCCCAGAAAATATTTCAACTCACCTAAGTCTTTTATAAGAAATTTAGAACTCAAAAAATCCTTAAAAGACTTAATTTCAACTTCATCAATTTATGTGATAACAATGTCATCAACATACACAAGTAAAGCAACAAACATAGACCCTTTCTTTTTCACATATAAAGAATAATCAAACAAGCTTTGCTCAAAGCCATGCTCAATCAAGGCAGTGGTTAGCTTTGCATTGCACTGTCTTGGAGCCTATTTTAACCCATACAAAGACTTGTTTACCTTGCACACTTTATTCTTATTACTACTATCATAACCTTCAAGTAAAGACATATAAACATCTTCTTTTAAATCAACATACAAAAATGCATTGTTAACATCCAATTGATAAAAAGGCCAAGAATTACACACATCAATACTAATCAAACACCTAACGGTTACCATTTTAACTACTGAACTAAAAGTTTCATCATAGTCAAAACTTTCCCTTTGACTAAACCCTTTAGCCACAAGTATAGCTTTGTACCTTTCAACCTTACCACAGGCTTTATACTTAATTTTCCATATCCACTTACACCTAATAGGTTTCCTCCCATGATGTAAATCACATTCAGTCCAAGTGTTATTTCTGTTAAGAGCTTCTATTTAATTATTCATAGCCTCTACCCAATTAGGATCAGATAAAACATCACTTAAGTAAGTTGGTTCAATAGACTTATTTATGGTAGTAACAAAACATAGATTATCACCCTTTAGCTTAGAATAATTCACATACTTCTCAATCCCATATTTAACATTAGAACTAAGCACATAATCATGTAATTTCACAAGCAACTTAAACTGCCTAGTAGACCTTCTTAAACCAGGTGTCTGAACATCATCAAAACTATTAACCATTTGAGTTGGACTAGGAATGTTACTTTGAACATTTCCCTCAGACCAGTTTTGGTCATCAACTTGGGTTGCAGAATGCCATCCTTCCTGATACATACCTTTACTAGAACACAAAGTAGATTTGGCTATACCAAAAAAGTGTGACGATATACATATAGTCACACATGATTTTTCGAGTGTGTATGACTAAAGGTCGTGTGACCGTAGGGTACCTACGGTCACATTTTTGAGTTAGTGGTCGTATCCATTAAAAAACAGTGACCAAAACCTTAACATGTGTGACTAATTAGGTACAAATTTAGCTGGATTAATCAGTATTAGTGACCGTAAACACTATATAGTCACACAAAGCATGTTTTTTATATTTAGTCACATACAATTAAGCATAAAGTGGCCAAAATTGTTAATAAGTGTGACCAAGTGATGTTTAAAGTGAAGTAAAAGTGTATTTTGTGTGACTATTGTTCATCCAATGACCACATGAATTTTATGTTTGTGTGGCCTTTTGTAATATTTAGTCACACAAAGCATGCTTTTTTATATCTAGTCACATACAATTAAGCATAAAGTGGCCAAAAGTGTTAATAAGTGTTACCATATGGTGTTAAAGTGAAGTAAAAGTGTATTTTGTGTGACTATTGTTCATCCAATGGTCACATGAATTTTATGTTTGTGTGGCCTTTTATAATATTTAGTCACACAAAGTTTTTTTGGGTATTTAGTCACATACAATTAAGCATAAAGTGACCAAAAGTGTTAATAAGTGTGATCATATGTTGTTTAAAGTGAAGAAATATGTATTTTGTGTGACTATTGGTCATCCAATGGCCACATGAATTTTATGTTAGTGTGGCCTTTTGTAATATTTAGTCACACAAAGCATATTTTTTTGGTATTTAGTCACATACAATTAAGCATAAAGTGGCAAAAAGTGTTAATAAGTGTGACCATATACTGTTTAAAGTGAACATAATACATTCCAATCATGTTTTATAATCCGCAAATACAATTACAAATTTAGCATTCGAAATACAAGTACAACATAACAAAAGGTCAAAATGGATAATATTTGATATTGAACTACAAATACAGAAATATATACTATTAGTTAGGTGGGAGGGGATGTGTTGATCTACCAAGCATAAGATATTTGAACTCCTTAAGCTTTTCTTTCAGTTCACGACGATCCTACTCTTGTTGGTCTTCAAATTCCTTCCTTTCTGCTATTCTTTCTGCTGCTCTACATTTTCTTCCAAGTGGAGTACCTATGAATTTAGACCAGATCATAACCAATATGATGTTTCAATTATATACAACTCATTTCAATGCTGGCTTAACTTGGCTACATGACATGCCTATGCAGCCAAATGGCTGTAATATTACCATTTAAAACATAATTTAGTTATAAATATGTAAGCCTCACCCTCGATATCTCAAACCCATCATAAACAGTAAACTCCAAATTTAACTCCAATAACATTCATCAATGTCAGACCTGCACCTTAAATATGATAAGAAAAAGATGACATGTAGAAAACATACCTTCTTGAGCTCATCAAGTTTTGGGACGTATACTCCTTTGGTTTCATCTTCCCCATCTTCATACAAACAATCCTCTGTTTCTTGAAGCTTAGCGATTAACTGCTCCCTATCAGAATCCGTAACAAACTCGAACAGTTTATCATGAAGCTGGAAAACAAGAGATGCGAGTCAGAAACATGGCTCTATGTAAAATAATAAAAAAAAATGAAAAAAAACCTATTTAGACTATAATTCCACCAATTACATATTTACAAGTATTGCAGAACGAGGAATGTAAAGATTTACTTGAGAAATCTAAGCATATACTTGTGAAGCACATTTACAAATCTGCTATAAAGTATTGCAGATTGGAACATATCCCTTTCAAAGAACTAACACTACAATTACGAATC